>OZ024835.1:8088045-8164045 GCA_964016985.1 Anodontia alba | reverse complement strand
CCCGCATATACCCTGCCTTTGCAAACAGTGTAGATCCAGATCAGTTGGCTTCTGAAGAAGCAAACTGATCTGGATCAGTCCAGATCAGTTGGCTTCTGAAGAAGCAAACTGATCTGGATCTGCACTGTTTGTCATTTAGTATGTGAATTTGTGTCAACAAACTGGAACAAGTAATCTGATTGGCTGACAATTAGAAGTGGGAGTGGCTTCTTGATTTATTCAGCATGACAAGGGTTAACGGACATAAAATACTAAATCCTCATTAATGATTATGGACTTTTGTCTTTATTTCAGTAATGTTGTTGAGAAGTGTGTGTCACATTCCTCACGAGCAGAGAGGGCGTGCCTTATAGAGGAAGTGTGCTCAATGAATGATGGGTAAGATATCTCTCTCCTAGAGGAGGACTTCACTTGTTAAGGAGATTTTGTGATAATTCTCCAATAATTTTTATGCTCCTGCCACAAAGTGGAAGAGGGCATATAGATTTAACTCTCTATCAATGCATCTGTTTGTCTGTCTGTGTGTGTCTGTCACACTTTATAGTACTGTTCGTGCCTACAGTTTTCAAGGTAATGGTTTGAAGCTCCCACCATAGTAAGGATATAGACTGAGCAAGTGCATAAAGGTCACAGAACTCTGATCAAATTGTTATTGTATACCCTTGATTTACATAGAAAATTATCTGATACACATGGCATAGTTGGGTTTGTGTCTCCGCAACTCCTCTTACAATTTTCAAGGTAATGGTTCAAAACTTGCACGAAAGAAAGTTTATAGACTGAGCATGTGCAGAAAGGTCACAGAACACTTAATCAAATTGTAAATGGTAGTTAAATAATCTTGATTTACTTTAAAAGAAAATTTCTTATAGACGTGACATAGTATGGTTCATGTCTCCGCAACCTCTTATGATTTGAAACTTTGCAGCAAAGGAAGAAAATAGGCTGGGTATGTGCATAAAGGTCACAGAACTCTGATGAAAGTTTTGTTGCTAGAGTTACATACCCTGGATTTACTTAGAAATTTTGCCTTATACACATGAGAAAGTAGGGTTTGTGTCTCTGCAACCTCTACAGTTTTCAAGATAATGATTTTAAACTCGCAGCAAAGTAAGAACAAAGGCTTGACAGGCCTCGGTGGCTCAGTTGGATGCGCCGTCCGACTGGAGACAGGAGGTCGCGGGTTCAACCCCTGCCGAGGTCGGCAACATTCTTTTGTGGAGATTGGTCATGAAATATTTTCTACAGTCATTCTCTCCCTTCTGCTGATTCAAGAAGGGCAGTTGTCAGTTTCTGGCGAAAGAATGCGCACAATACTGGTTAACCGCTTAGAGGACTAAGCCTGCCCAGTAAACATGCGGTTAGGTAAACTGACCGTGCTTGACATGACCTCATTGGGTTGACTGGGCCGTAAAACCTCAACACAACAAACAAAGGCTAGGCATCCGCATAAAGGTGACAAAGCTCTGATCAGTTTTGTTGCTAGAGTTACTTAGCCCTGGATTTACTTAGAAATTGTGCCGCATACCCATGGCATAATAGTTTTGGCAGCTTCTCCTCCAATTTTCAAAAAACCGATTCGAAATTCTCAGCAAAGTAAGATGGGCAGGGCATGTGCATAAAAGTCACAGAACTCTGATCAAATGTTTATTGCTAGAGTTACATTCCCTTCATTTACTTAGAAAAATGCCATATCACATTGCATAGTGCAGTTCATGTCTCTGCAACTGCTGCAGTTTTCATGATTGTGGTTTGAAACTTGCACTACAGAAAAGGTATAGGTTTATCATATGAAGGTCAGAGAACTCTGATCAAACTCTGATTATTGCAAGAATTACATGCCCTTGAGTTATTTAATAATTTTGCCTAATAACCATGCCATAGCAGATTTCATGTGTCTGCAACTCCTTCTAAAGATTTCAAGGTCATGTTCAAAAATTTGCACCATGGCAAGAATACAGATTTAGCTTGTGCATGAAGCCCACATGACCCTGGCAAAAAAAAAATGTGCACAAGTGTTGGTTAACCATTTAGAGGACTAAGCCTGCCCAGGAAAAGGGTGGTTAGGTATTGATACTTTTGGTTGGAAAAAATGCCTAATGCTGTATAGACCTTTTTATATCCCAAAGTAAAAGAAGTTGGAGTGGCGTATTGCTTTTAGGTTGTTCATCCTAGGTTTGTTCGTTTATCATGCTTATCTTGACAGCAAGATATCTCGAAAAGTATTTGAGCTTGTAGGTCTAGATAAGAGGGGGTATCAGGTTAATTCTTATTTCTCCACGAAAACATATATTGTGGGTACTCATTAGAAGCACCTCGGTGAGGCGCTTCTGATGAGTACCGCAACATATGTTCTCATGGAGAAGTAAGAAAAATATCAATAGTTTTGGATTGAAAAAAAAAAAAAACGCCTTTTCTAGATCTATGTAAATTCAGAGCTAGAGCCTTGAAATTTGGCATGCTGATTGGGGATGATAGATAACCAGTACCTGATTACCTTTTGAACAAATTCCAAAAAATGCCAGAGTTATGGCATTTTGTAGGGACCAGCATGTAGTCGGGCATATTGTTTCACAAATACACATTTCAAGTGTAGAGATGTATTAATGTATAATAATAATATTTCAGCCCTAACAGCGCCCTCTACAGCATGATGAAGGATCAGTTTGCTAATTATGTGGTCCAGAAAATGATTGATGTGGCGGAGCCACCACAACGTAAGATTCTGATGCACAAAATAAGACCGCATATCAGCACTCTTCGGAAGTACACGTATGGAAAACACATCTTGGCAAAGTTGGAGAAATTTTTCTTAAAAAATAGTTCAGACCTGGGTCCAATAGGAATGCCTCCAAATGGGGCTTTGCCTTAAAACATGAAATAAATACTTGTACAAGAAGGCCTTAGACAAGATAATCTGTGAAATCGTTGAAGAATGTATTTAAAGAAGATTTCATGTCATTCAAGCTATGAAATGAACGTTAACCAAAATGAATACCTGCATTGGATAACCATTGAGTTGTATTATGCCTTTTCAAGATATTTAAGAAGGGATGATTCAGATGAAATCTTCAAATTTGTGAGGAGGCATCAATTTATATTTGAGCAGAGATGTGAGAAAAGGGATTCTCAGGGGTACAGAATAACGAGACACTAAGACTGTGTCAGTGGACAGCAAAGGCCCAGATTCGACTGCAGTTATGCCCTGACTAACCGTTTTCTGATATCACAGCTCGTTTTTTTTCGATCGGTGTTATTGTTGGTAGAATATTTTGAATACGGTGTTAGAAAATGTACCTTAATGGCATGTGAACCTAATGAAGACTAGCTGATAGCTGTAGATAAGAGGGACTATCGAATAATTATTTTCTTACCTCCGTGAAAACGTTGTGGGTGATCATTAGAAGCGCCTCATGAGGCGCTTCTAATGAGCACCCACAACATATGTTTCAGGGATCAATTTTAGCACTTGCTAACTTGCTAAATGCTTGTTAATTTCCTCAAAAAGCAAGCTGCAATTTCCATCACTTGCTAATTCTAGCAAGTTGGAAAGATTCTCTTTAAATTGGCAGAACCTGAGGCATTGTTGCTGAAGTGTTGCAATTTCTTTTCCAAAAGCAGTGACAATATTTTTCTTATTTTTCCCAGAAAACAGGTTTTGACATAACATGCAAATTGTCTCCTTTGGAGACAATTTGCATGTAATGTCAAAACCTTTTTCTGGGAAAAATAAGAAAAATATTTTAAAATCTCTGCTGAAATTTTTACCCAGAATGCTAAGGTTTAAAGCCACATTTAACAGTGTTTATAAGTGTGAAAAAGCAAGTTGGCTGAAAGGTTTAGCAAGTAAAGAATAATGCTACTTGCTAATTTTAGCAAGCTGTCAAAAAAGTTAAATTTGAACCCTGTGTTTTCGTGGAGAAACCAGAAAAATCTGGATATTCCTCTTATCTAGATCAATGGTATTGGTATAGGTACTGGTAATATTAAAAATAAGTTATGGAATAAACTGTTGTTGAATAGAATTGCTTGCTGATTTGGTTAAAATTAAGGTGTTTGTATGCATTTAAAAGTGAGAGAACTCTGTTGAAGGATTTGCCTCCCTTTTTAGAAGGTAGACAACTCTAGCAGAAGATAATTGGCTTCCTTTACTGATTGGTGTTGTCTTGATGATCGATGGTAATCTGTCATCAATAATTGATCTTTTTCGGCTTGTGAGACAGATGATCAAAAAAAAAAAAAAAAAAAAAAAAGTCATAATTGACAAATCGGAAAATTCTGTTTTTAGAAACCTACTTTTTCTGGCTTATTTTTTTAAGTTGTCAAAAAATGAAATACTGAGCTGTTTTTTTTTTTGTTTTTTTTTTTTGCGTCATTTTAGATTGTGGTGAATAAAGATGAAGAAATTTGATAAAAAAAAATAAAGAAAAATAGCGAGAAATAATAATATCTCCAGATAAGGCACTATTTTTACCGGAAAATTACTGAGAATTTCTGAGGGAAAAAAAAAAAAAATATGCGGATTCCCCATCTTACCTGGAGCTATGAATAAACACCTGGAAGAGAGCTAAAAATAAGAATAAATGTATGTTCTACAAGTCGGCAATTAGTCGATGATCAGTCAGTTTTACAGTCGATGATCAACTATGACATTCTTGGCCCAATTGTTCAAAGCATCGTTAGCTTAACCAGCTTCTTAATGACAAACTGACTAACTGTTGTAGCTAAGGTATGTTCAAATACATTGATATTTTTGCTGCAAAACATTGTGAGTAGCATTTTTTCAGCAAAAAAATATCAATGTATTTGCCATATATCAAGATAGAAATGTGGGCCCCGTTGTTCAAAGCGTTGTTAGCTTAACGAGCTAGTTAAGAGTCATTTCGTTAACTGTTTATGCGGATTCAGTACACAATATTTTGATATTTTTTGCTGAAAAAATGTGAGTAGCTTTTAGCTACTCACATTTTTTCTGCAAAAAATTTCAGCATATTTGCGTATCACTCAATTAAAATTTTAACGAATCGTTAACTAACGACATCGTTAGTTTTGAACAACTGGGCCGTGAACGTCAAGTTAGCTAACAACTTAAAAGTTTGAACATCTGGACCTTGGCTAATTCCCAATACTAGCTTCCATGATGACTCCCTTCTTGATGGGACTTGTGGCAGCAAATTCTTTTCTTTATGAGTAGCCCCTCTTTTGGGAAGGGAATTAAAAACTTTCAGGTTAAGAGTGATCTCCCAGAAGTGTATCCATTCAGCTTCATATCAATTTGTTGTTATTAGTAAAAAGAATATTATTATTGAAATTTTTATGCACAGACTTATAGCACTTTTCTACTTGTGAAGATGAAGAATTCTGTAGCAATGTTACATTTTAAGAGCATAGCTATTGACAAGAGCGATACGGTCCATTCATAGCCGTAGATAAATGTTTTTTTGTTGTTTTTTTTCTGCCAATTATATTAATGTCTTTCTTATTTTTCCATGAAAAAATGTTGTGGGTACTCATTAGAGGTACCTCAGTGATGCGCTTCAAATGGGTACCGACGACATACTTTTTTATGGAGAAATAAAGAAAGAAATCTTTCAAGAATCAGAGCTCTAGATAATGTTTATTTTGAAAAAAAAAAAAGTGTTGGTATTTTTCATATTTCTCCACAAGAATTACTAGAAACCCCTTGCCGAGGTGCTTCTTATGAGTACCCAGAACATTTTTGTAGATAACACATTAGAAGTGTCTTGAGTAGTCATTAGAAGGACATCAGTGCTCCAGCTAGCCCTATACAGAGGGGCGGGCCGCCCCTCTTGCCCATGTCTGCTGCCACGCTGCCTTTTTAAAGTCGCTTACTGGCTTATTTCAACTCCAGACATCAAACCCTACATTTTAGTATAAATTTCATTAAAATCGGCCCAAAATTAAAACAGTTATCAATATTTAACATAAACCACTCCCTGGGCTAATTCAGCAGATGACAAAATGATGATATTTTTCTTATTTTTCCGAGAAAACAGCATTTGACATTTCATGCAAATTGTCTCCAAAGGAGACAATTTGCATGAAATGTCAAATCCTGTTTTCTGGGAAAAATAAGAAAAATATTTCAGTATGTCATCTGCTGAAAATTTTACCCAGAGTTGATACTGAGCATATCACATATGGTGCCCTCATTCTATCTGGCACCCTTCTGTCCTGAAATCCTAGCTGGAGCACTGGACATAGATAAGGCACTCGGAGAAATAAGAAAAATACTTATCGGGTTACTCCTCTTATCTGGAGCTCTGTAAGAATAAACTGCTTGTTGAGAGCCTTGGCAAGAACTTGTAAAAAGGAAATAGTTTTGCTATTTTTGATACACGTTTTATGTTAATATGTGATGTCTTTCCTACACAGGTCTGTATATTTTTGCATGCTTTGCTAAAACAATGCTAATTTGCATGCTGTGCATGATAAAATGTCTGCTATGCATGATAAAATGTCTGTGCTGTCCATGATAATGTGGGCAGCTCCAAGGAAAAAGTGCCTTCAAGCATGCCAAAAATGCGCGGATATTTTGCGTGGATTCACAGCATCCCCATCTGGGCATTTTCTCTCCATTGATACGTTCTTTAGTATCTTACAATTCTAGGAAAGAAAAAAGAAAAATAAACAGAATGAACAACCAACAACAGATTGTTTTAACAGGTTGTGTTTATTATCGACCGGTTTCGGTCATACAATGACCTTTCTCAAGATTATGATTCTGACTGTTAGCAGACAGTGAAGGCCCTGATCAGATGACACAGATGGGCAGGCTGATCTAGGCTACGCTGTCTGCATATGCCCGAAGACACCTTTTTGCTTGGTGTGGCCCAAATGTCTGTTGTCACAACTATTGTCGTCTGCTTTGTCGTCTGCTTTTGATTTTAAAAGTCATTTTTGCAAACAGTGTAGACCCAGATCAGACTGCTCCTTTAGGAGCAGTCTGATCAGGGTCCACACTGTTCGCCTGTATGCAAAAATAGGTTTGAAAAGTCTGCGAGAATATTCAGCAGACGACATAAAACAGATGACATTTTCAGATGCAGTTTTTCTTGGCGCTTTAAGGGTTAACAAAAAAGACAGTACATAATGGCAGTCCATGAAACTATATCTTTTCTGCTTAATGGTTTTTTATATACATTTGTAATGTGTCTTAAATTATCACTTGAATCACATTGGTAAGTAATTTCATTGGGTAGCCTCAGTATATGTTTGGTGAAGAAGTAACAAAAGCCACAATATACGTTTTTGTGGAGAAATAGCAAGTTAATCTGAATTAGACTGGTTAATCTGAATTGGAGCTCCAATATAACAGGATTTCAGATAGAATATTTTTCTTATCTCTTCATAAAAAACTTGTTGTGGCACCTCCCTGCTGCATCTCTAATGCATGCATTAAAATGATGGGAGGAATTAGTTTTGTTAAAGATGATTGTAGAAATTTTGTAGTTTTAGTTTCATAGACATTTTGTAGTATTGGTTTAGATACATTAGCCCTCCAAACGCACACACAAAAAAAAAAAACATTACTCAAGATGCTTATTCAAATATATTAAAAATTTCACAACCAAAAACTGAAAGTTTTCAGATAAAAATTCTGATTTTTTTTTGTATTTCTACTGAGAACATAGATTGTGGGTACTCGTTAGAACTGCCTGACTGAGGCAGTTCTAATAAGTACCCACAATCAATGTTTTTGAGCGGAAATAAGAAAAATAATGTATACCCCTGTAAACCCCAGTTTTACTATATGAAAGTAGGGTTTAAGGGGTCAAAATTATATAGGAATGTTTTCGTGATGAGGCTTTAAGTAAGCAACCTTTTTAGCTCCAGTTTATCATATACATCCATGCAGACTGCATCAAGTCTACATGGGTCACTAACATGATGTATGGACTCAACCCATTTTAGTAGGGAACTCCACAAAAGGTAATTGGAAACAGTGCAGACCCAGATCATTCTGATCAGGGGCTGCACTGTTTGCATTAAAGACAGGAATTTTTATAAAACATTAGTAATAAAAATTAACCCGACACCCTGCTATTGGAATAAGACTGGTCCAAAGAGTTGTGGTAGAAGAGTCCACTTGACATAAATGGGTGAAACATTCTGTTAGCAGGGATCAATTTTAGCACTTGCTAACTTGCTAAATGCTGGTTAATTTCCTCAAAAAGCAAGCTGCAATTTTTATCACTTGCTAATTCTAGCAAGTTGGAAAGATTCTCTTTAATTGGTGAAACCTGAGGCATTGAGGCTGAAGTTTTGCAATTTCTTTTCCAAAAGTAATGACGATATTTTTCTAATTTTTCCTTTGGAGACAGTTTGCATGTAATGTCAAAACCGGTTTACTGGGAAAAATAAGAAAAATATTTTAAAATGTCTGCTGACATTTTTTCCCAGAGTGCTAAGGTTTAAAGCAACATTTAACAGTGCTTATAAGTGTGAAAAAGCAAGATGGCTGAAAGGTTTAGCAAGTAAAAAATAATGCCACTTGCTAATTTTAGCAAGCTGTCAAAAAAGTTAAATTTGAACCTTGGTTAGCAAACCCTGTAGACTCCAATCAGACTATCCAGTGTGTTTCATGGTGGTGCACATCATAAGATTGTTTTTTGTTTGGAGGAGCTCTTTGTTATATTTACTCGTAGATGTTTAATTATTGTACAGTAAATGCTCTAAAATTTTGAACACTTTCATACTATTTTGGCCTAAATTTTGCATTTTATGCAGTTGTCTCTTCAATTACTGAGTAGAGTATCAAACAATGTAGACCCAGATCAGACTATTCCTTCAAGAACACATAGCTACAGATAAGAGGGGGTATCCGCATTGTATTTTTCTTATTTCTCCACCAAAACATGTTGTGGGTACTCATTAGAAGCGCCTCTTTGAGGCGCTTCTAATGAGTACTCACAACATATGTTTTCGTGTAGAAATAAGAAAGATATTGGCATTTTTGGGATGAAAAAAAAAAAGCGCCTTATCCGTTGCTATGAGAACAGTCTGATCAGGGTCTGCACTGTGTGCATGTGCCATTTTGTTAGAAACTTTGATGTACAACATTTTAGGACATTTACCATAATGAGAGGTTGTTACAATTTGGACTGAAGGTTTTATTACATTTGTTTGCATGAATATTGAAGATATATTCCTTACATTTTGTCAGTGTGTATAATGTGTACACAATGGTGCATGTATTTGTGAATTTGAAAGGTATTTGTTGAGAAGACTTCATTGCAGAAGTATTTTTACTGGAACCCCTTTATAAGACTCTTCATTTAACCCTTAAACTGCCAGTCACAACAGTTGTCGTCTGCTAGTGATTTTAAAAGTCATTTTTGCGAACAGTGTGGACCCAGATCAGACTGCTCCTCTAAGAGGTCCACACTGTTTGCCTGTGTGCAAAAATAGATTTGAAGTTTGCAGGAATATTCGGCAGACGACATAAACAGATGACATTTTTAGATGCAGGTTTTCTTGGCATTTTAAAGGTTAAAGGTGGACCCCAAAAGTGTTGTATCCAAACATAAATGAATAGATTACGGTAAATGTCCTAAAAATTCAAACACTTTATGCCTAAATTTTGCTTTTTATGCAGATGTTTCTTAAAATACTTAGTTGAATGGCAAACAGTGTAGATCCTGATCAGACTGCTCCTTCAGGAGCAGTCTGATCAGGGTCTGCACTATTTGCATATGCCATTTTGTCAGCAACTTCGACCTTTTATAGAATAATGATGCAAACATGATAATAAGGCATTTTTGTTTGGATACAACAGGTGTTTAGTTAGCAGGCTTTTCACATAGCAACAGATAAGGCACTTTTTTCATCTGAAAACTGCTGATATCTTTCTTATTTCTCAATGAAAACTTATGTTGTGGGTACTCATTAGAAGCGCCTCGGTGAGGCGCTTCTAATGAGTACCCACAACATATGTTTTCGTCGACAAATAAGAAAAATATTTTGTGGATACCCCCTCTTATCTGTAGCTATGTTTTCAGTATGGATCCCATCATTCTGTTATAAAGGGGATGTTGTGTACTTTGAATATGTTCATGCTTTATTATTACACCTTATTTTTGAAGAAGCACTACCCTTTGTCATGCCTCAAGATAGCTGCATGATTTTGACCAGCTACTCGAAAAGACATTTTTTTGTTGTTTTCTTTTATGCAAGTATTTCCTTTTGTTGTTTGTTGAACATAGCCTCGCATTTTCCACCTAAAATTTTCCTAAAATCTTGCTATATACATTCAATTTCATTGGCATTGATACAGGAGTGTAAATACAAGATGCCAAATGTGAGAAAAGGGAGTTAAGTGGACCAAATAATTAGGATGAATATGGTTGTCTGGAGAAATGCTACCTGAGCTTTTGTGATGAAAACATGCTTCTGTCCCCCCAAAAACTGTCACAATTGAATGGAAAGTTTGATATAGTTTACGAGTAATGGTTTGGTTAAATTAAAGGCAGCCGGGTCTTAAAATAATTACCAATAGTATTTGTATAACAGGGTAAGAATTTCAAGTTTATTGTCAATGGGAATATGTATATAACAATTTTTTATGAAACCACAAGCATGTTTTTATCATTATTTCTGGAGTGAATCCCATCACATTTTGTAATGACCCATTTCAGACTATTAACCCTTGTCATACTGAATAAATTGAGATGCCACGCCCTTTTCAAGTTTTCAGCCAATCAGATTACTTGATCCAGATTGTTGATATAAATCCACATACTGAATGACAAACAGTGCAGATCCAGATGAGTTCAGTTGGCTTCTTAGAAGCCAGCTGATCTGGATCTACATTGTTTGCAAAGACAGGGTGTATCCGGGTTCAGCAGGACAAGGGTTAATAAGCATAGATACTAGTGCATTTGTTAGAAAACCAGCACAGAAAGGCTTGACATGCTTTTGAGTCTGGACTCCCTTTGGTATTAAGGCTGTAGGCATAGCCCTGGATAAGATACTTTTTTTTTTTTTTTTTTTTTTCAACAAAAAAGTTAAGTTGTCTTATTTCTTCACAAAAACATATATTGTTGGTAGCGCTTCTAATGAGTACCAACAAAATATATTTTCATGGTGAAATAAGGAAAATATATGCCCGATACTCTTTCTTATGTAGAGCTATGTATTTAGGGCCTTATAATGTTTCTGCCTAGAGGCCCAGCCGACGTGTTTCTAAGTTCTGGATAAAATGCTTATTTTTATGTCAGATGATGATAGTTTTCTTATTTCTCCATTTTTTCTCCACAGAATGAATATTATAGGTACTCAGAAGTGCCTCTATGTTTATATGGAGAAATGAGCCCGCCTCGGTGGCTCAGTTTGATGTGCATTCGACTGGTGATCAGGAGGTCACAGGTTTGTTCCGGGCCGGGTCCGGCAACATTTTTCGTGGAGGTTGATCATCAAAAATTTTCTACGGTCATTCTCCCTTCCTCTGATTCAAGAAGGGCTGTTGTCAGTTTCTAGCGAAAGAATGTGCACGAGTACTGGTTGCTGCTTAGAGGACTAAGCCTGCCCAGGAAAAAGTGTGGTCAGGTAACCTGACCGGATTTGACATGATCCAATTGTGTTGACTGGGCCATAAAACCTCAACATAAACAAAAACACTTCTTATGAGTATTCTTGGAGAAATGAGAAAAAATCTGGATATATATTAGCCGAATGTATGTTGTAGGGTTCCACAGGCTCAACTGAGTGTTGGCTGATTGATGTCGCATATCCTGTCATGTTTGAACTTGGTGTTTAGTCATTTACCTTGCAAATTGATTGTGTTTGTATATATCATCATAGTTCTGGATAAGACGCTTTTTTGAACTTAAAAGTGTCGATATTTTTCTTACTTCTCAACAAAAACCTGTTGTGGGTACTTATTAGAAGTGTCTCGCTGAGGCGCTTCGAATGAGTACCCACAAGGTGTGTTTTCTTTGAGAAATAGAAAAAATATCTACCTGATATTCCCTCTTATCTAGATCTATGTATCGCTGTACATTCTGTCATACTGTTACCATCTGTACATTATATTCATGCACACAAACATAGATGTAATTATTACAATTTGTAAGATTCTGTAAATTTTGACCATGTAAAAACTATTTGTGTAGAAAGTTTCCTAGCTCGGTGTAAGACGGTTCTAGATATGCGATTTTTCTTTCAACCAACAGGCATTGATATTTTGCTTTGATTCTCCTCTATTTTGTAGCGCGTTCGTTAGAGGTACACTACAACCTCTTTATAACACGGTTCGTTACAACATGGTTTTGGATATAACATGGTTCAAAGATGGATCCCAAAAATGTATAGATAATATAGAAAAATGACCATAAATGGTCTATACATTTTTGTTTGGATATAACACGGTTGTTTAACACGGTTTTTGCTATGGACCTCAACAATAGTGTTATAAAGAGGTTGTGATGTAAATATTTCTTCTTATTTACCAAAACATATTGTGGATACTGTTTGGAATCACGGGACTTTGGTAGAGGTAAATATTTTCTTGTTTTCCCAAAACATATTGTAGGTGTTCAGTGGAACCACCTTGGCAAGTAGATTCCTGTGAATACCGGGACATATTTTCATGGAGAAAAGAGACAAAATGTCTTGACTTTTGGTTGGGGGAAAATTGTCTTGTTTAGAGCTGTTGTCAAACATAACAAAATTGATGGCCTTGCGAATATTCATTACTAACCAATATTACTACTATTAAACTGCCATAAACATTATCTCATCAACAATAATAGGCTGGCACAAAGAAAGATCTGCATAATGCAGGGCCTGACGATGCTATTGCAGGACCAGCGGTGTTTGAACCTGTGATTTGGTGATAGCGACCATATGATTAGGTCACTGGGCCAGTCCCCTCTATGTACGTCAACATTCTTTCGTGCAAATGGATCATGAAATATTTTCTTCAGTCATTCTCTTCCGTCCGCTGATTCAAGAGGTGCAGTTTTCAGTTTCTGGTGAAAGAATGCGCTGAAAATTTTTCCCAGTGCTTAGCGTTAACCTGCTGCAAATCTGTTTTTCTAGGAAAAATAAGAAAAAAATTCCAAAATGTCTGCTGAATTTTTTACCCTGCATACAAAGTGTTATGATAGGTTTGTGTTCCATGGCATTTACTGTAATAACCCTAAGTATTGGGACAGATAGGCCTTTTCAAACAGTGTAGACCCAGATCAGATGCCATATAACAGGACATCTGATCAGGATCTACACTGCCGTACATACAACAATATTTTAAACATGTCAACAGGTAATAAAATGAACTATTTCCAATTTTAGGACAAGTATGATAAGTAGATAAGTGTCCCAATACTTAAGGTAAACATGGTAGTAGCCGGCCTCGGTGGCTCAGTTGGATGCGCGTCCAACTGGAGACCAGGAGGTCGCGGGTTCGACCACCACGGAGGTCGGTAACATTCTTTCGTGGAGATTGATCATGAAATATTTTCTACAGTCATTCTCTCCCTTCTGCTGATTCAAGAAGGGCATTTGTCAGTTTCTGGCTATAGAATGTGCACAATACTGGTTAACCGCTTAGAGGACTAAGCCTGCCCAGTAAACGTATGGTTAGGTAAACTGACTGCACTCGACATGACACCATTGCGTTGACTGGGCCGTAAAACCTCAACACACACAAACAAACATGATAGTAGGCTCTTCTTTGTGCCAGCTAAAATGGATAATCCCAATACATTAACCTTTACCACTCTCTGGGCATTTTCAGCAGATGACAGATTGATGATATTTTTCTTATTTTTCCCAGAAAACAGGATTTGACATTTCATGCAAATTGTCTCCTTAGGAGACAATTTGCATGAAATGTCATATCCTGTTTTCTGAGAAAAATAAGAAAAATATTTCAAAATGTCATCTGCTGAAAATTTTACCCAGAGTGCTAAGCCTTAACCTGCAACCATTTCGTCTTGTCTACCATTACCAGCTTGGAAGCATGCCTTGAAACTTGGCAGAATTTGTTTCTAAAACTAGAGAGCTTTTTTGTAGTGGCAGGCAGTTAAGATTTTCTGTCAGAGCTCCAGATAAACTGGCTTTTTTTTTTGTCTGCCATATTAACTTAAACATTCAGACACATTTACTTCAAATTATACCATACTCAGCATGATCCTTTTTGGTTGACTGGCCATAAAACCTCAACTCAAAATTTCATGCCCTACTTGTCCTAGAATTTGAACTATTTTGACTGTCTGTTAACTCTTTCACTGCCACAGGTGATGATCGGCATTTGCAAACAGCATAGATCCAGATGAGAAGGCTCATTGAGCCTTCTCATCTGGATCTATGCTGTTTGATATTCAGTCTTTCAACTCAACATATAATAGTCTTTCCAAGGGGCAATTTCTTAAAATAAAAAAGCAGACGACAAATGTCATCTGAAATTTGGCATTGAAAGAGTTAATGTGTTTAACAGCTGCTAGAAGAATGGCAACTATTGTAGACCCAGATCAGACACCACATTCTGTCGTGTCTGATCTGGGTCTACACTGTTTGCTTAGGCCTGTTTGTCCCCAATACTAAGGGTAAATATGGCAATACATGTTTCTCTTAAAGCAACCTGGTGGCAGAGTGGTCAGCCCTCCCGGCTTCGGATCTCGAGGTCCCGGTTTCGAATCCCGCTAGAGGCGGAATTCAGCTCATGACTGTACTGCGCTTCATTGCACAGCGCCTTTCATTATCATCCTTCCAACGTCTAGATATGGCCTAAATAATGTTTTGGACGTAAAACACCAAACCATCTTCATGTTTCTCTTGTTCATGTTAGGGGATTTTACCAGAGGCATCCCACTGAGGTAATTTGTAAAATAAAAAGTTAGTAAAATTATTTATTATATTGCTATAAATATTAAATGATAAAAATGTGCGATAAAAGCCAAGGAGCTAGCGTGCCGATATCACATGATATCGGCACACTTACTCGATATTGCACACTTACTGGGATGCCGTCTCATATTACCGTTATATTACGTTGCTTTTGATGATGTTATGCAGTGACGTCACACCAAACCTTGTCACGCACATACGTAGAATTCACATTTTTGTTATTAAAACAGTGTTTTAAACGTTAGAAACCCCATGAAATTAAATAAATATTTATAGCTATATAATAAAAGGGTTATTACTCTGATATTGGTGAATATTGTTCCTCGTTGGGATATCGAAGGACGCTATATTATCTAATGACGATTTATCAGGAGCCTGATTGTGTTACATTGTTGTAAAAATACTTTGATCCATTTTTGTATAAAATCATGTTGTACAATATGAAATAAACCAAAGTATAATAACTAAATGCTGCCTAGTAAATCAGTAAATTGTGATAAAATTCCTCTTTTTCACTACGTTAAAACACTGTACAGAACATGCGTAACTTGCCACATGGTGATTTGTAAAAATGTAAAAAGAAAAAAGCCTACATTGTATATATCGAAATTTATAAGTAGGAGCAAAATCAAAAAAATGGAACAAAGTATTAACTCTTCATTTCCTTCTCTCTTTTTTTTTTTTTAAATGTAAAAAGGCTTGTTTAATATCTAATAGCATGTACCTATACTCATGTACATTAGTTTCCATTTAAGAAAACCTACTGTATATAAAGAATACACATCTATAACCTGGTAAGTTTATTTTCTGCAGTGAAATGCTGCTAAATTGAATAAAATTTGCATTTTTACTGATAATTTTCTTTTAGTCGTCAAAGTAGAATCTATTCTTTTATAGAAGTTTGTTATTGTACATGTTTACTAGAAAACCAAATATTTTCATAATGTACAAAATTCTGCTCTGTAATGGTTGTAAAAATGTATAAAAAATTACCTTTGAACTGGTAACAAATTTGCATACTATATTGACTGCATATTCAGTTAGACAGACCTGAGCATAAATTATGGGCTCCTATCCATAGCTGCAGATAAAAAGTGGTATCCACAATATATTTATTTCTCCACAAAAACACCTGTTGGGGTACTAAGGGGCTTCTAATGAGTACACACCGCATGTTTTTCTGGAGAAATAAGAAAAATATTAATACTTTTCAGTTGAATGAAGTTCCTTATCTGAAGCTAGAATTATCAGAAATTAGATGTTGTGGCCTGATCTGGGTATTGTGGCATCTGATCATGGGTATCATGTCACCTGATCATGGGTATTGTGGCACCTGATCATGGGTATTATGGCACCTTATCATGGGTATCATGGCACCTGATCATGGGTATCTTGGCGCCTGATCATGGGTATCATGTCACCTGTTCATGGGTATCATGTCACCTGTTCATGGGTATCATGGCACCTGATCATGGGTATCATGGCACCTGATCATGGGTATCATGGCACCTTATGGATATTGTGGCACCTGATCATGGGTGTAGTGGCACTTGATCATGGGTATCCTGGCACCTGATCATAGGTATTGTGGCACGGCACCTGATCATGGGTATCATGGCACCTTATGGGTATTGTGGCACCTGATCATGGGTGTAGTGGCACTTGATCATGGGTGTCCTGGCACCTGATCATAGGTATTGTGGCACGGTACCTGATCATGGGTATCATGGCACCTGATCATGGGTATTGTGGCACTTGATCATGGGTATTGTGGCACCTGATCATGAGTAGTAGCACCTGATCACTGATATCATGGCACCTGATCAGTCTACACTATTTGGCTTAATCCAGTTGTTTTTGGATGCATCAGCAGGTAATAATGAACTCGTTCAACCCTTTCACCCCTGAAACTCTTCAGTCTCTGAATTTGGACACATCCATTGTTGCAAATAGGGGTTTCAGTCAAAAATCAGTAACAGAACGGCAAACAGTGAGTTGGCTTATAATGAGCCTTCTTCAGGATCTACACTGTTTGCATAGGAATCTGTTCTTGTGTACAGGGCTAAAAGAGTAAAATTTTAGGAATTCTTAATGGACAGAATGATATGTACGAAAGACCTTGTTTTATTCTTATTTCCTCATAAAACATAGTTTTGGATATTTGTTAGAATCGCCTCGGTAAGGCGATTCTAACAAATATCCAAAACATGTTGCTTGAAGTTTTAATACAATATTCTTGTATAATTTCTCATTAACTGTCACCTCTTGAGCGAAGGTTTTGTGACAGTCAAATTGTCATTATAACGAATTTTGTTGTATCGAGTGTCGGTATAAAGAGGGCTGACTATAGTTTGTTTCATGGGAATCCAGTATTGCAGATGATTTGCATAAAATGTCCTGATTTCCTGGCCAAAATAAGGACAGTGTCATGGGAAAAGGGTCAGTGCCACATGGACAGTGAAGATTAAAATAAGCCTATGCATATCTGTGTCGTGCCGGTCCTAGTGGCTCAGTCAGATATACAGTCGAACCTCGTTATCTCGAACTCGCTTATTTCGAATTACCGCTTATCTCGAAGTGAAAATCTGGTCCCTGTTTTAACATGAAAATATGTCAACAGGTAACAAAATAATATGGAAAAGAGGAGAAATTGCTCCTCGGGGAGCAATTTCTCCTCTTTTCCACATTATTTTATATATATATTTCTAACTTCAGTAGTCAAATTACAGATTCATTTGTTAAATGGGGTTGTTCAATTTATCGTTTTCCTCACTCTCTCAACTCTGATATGTCGAAGTACAGATATCTTGAAATGTTTCAGTGAGACCCTTGGAATTGGAGATAACGGGGGTTGACTGTACATCCGACTGGTGATCACGAGGTCGTGGGTGTAACCCCCGCCTGGTCCAGCAAACTTCTTCCGTGGAGATTGGTCATGAAATATTTTCTACAGTCATACTCTACCCTCTGAAGATTCAAGAAGGGCAATTTTCAGTTTCTGGCAAAAGACTGTGCACAAGTACTGGTAAACTGCTTAGAGGACTAAGCCTGCTCAGGAAACGTGTGGTTAGATAAACTGACCGGCTGGACATGGTCTTAATAATGTTGAGTAGGCCGTTGAACTCCAACCCAACCAACTACCCTGATGATGGTAGTGATGGGTGGGGAAGGGGTGGTAGAGAGGGAGAATTCTAATAATAGAATCGTAACCTTAAAATGTCAAACTGAAATATGGGCAGATAACATTTTATTATGGTTTTCGTATTTTTCCAAGAAAATAGGGCTTGACATTCATACATACAGTCTACATATGAGAATTTTTGCTTTATTTAAACTATGTTGTGCTCTGCTTTCTTGGAAAATAATAAAATAAAAAAAATAACCATCTTTTACCATTTTTTTTTTTTGTTAAGGATACTAAAGGTTTACAGCTGATGAGTGCTAATTCTCTGAAGGGATGTTTTGTGCAATTGTCCTTCTCGTCTGCAATATTTTATTACTTTTTAGTTGGTTCTGATCAGTTTAGAGTTAGAATTTAGATGTGATTTTCGTGGTATGCCCAAATTATGATAAAAACATAGCTCTAGATAAGGTGCTTTCTTTTTCAACAAAAAAATAATGTTATTTTTCTTAACCCTTGTCCTGCTGAATAAATTAAGATGCCACACCCACTTCTAATTTTCAGCCAATCAGATTACTTATCCAGATTGCTGCTAAAAATTCTCATATTTAATGGCAAACAGTGCAGATCCAGATCAGTTGGCTTCTTCAGAAGCCAACTGATCTGGATCTGCACTGTTTGCAAAGGCAGGGTATATCCGGGGTTAGCAGGACAATGGTTAATTCTGCACGAAAAGGTTTGTAGTACTCATTGGAAGCATGTCTCTATCTGAGTAGCCATGGCATGTTTCCATGGAGATAAAATATGGCATACTGCTTCTAATGAGCACCCAAAACCTGCTTGCTTGGAAAAATAGAATGGCCAACTGATTCTAATTGGTACCCTCAGCGTTTTTGTGGAGAAGCATAAAAATAATTTACCCTTAGCTCCAGATAAGAGGGTACTCACATAATTATTTCTGCATGATTTCGGCAAAAGAATGTGCACAATACTGGTTAATTGCTAAGAGGACTAAGTCTGCCCAGTAAACATGTGGTTATGTAAACTGACTGCTCGACATGACCCCATTGGGTTGACTGGGCCGTAAAACCTCAACATAAACAAATTATTTCTGCATAAAAACATGTTGTGGGTTCGCATTAAAGCTTCTAATGCGTACCCACAATATATGTTTTTGTGGAGATATAAGAAAAAAAATGGTTGAAAAAAAAAGTGCCACATCTGGAGCTGTGTTTACACCCCTTATCCAGAGCTATGGTGAAAGTTTCAGCATTTTGTGCCTTGTAGAATAAAGCAAACAACGTAAACTCTTGTAAATTTGCTGTATATATTTATCTCGGACATAGCTCCGGTTAAGGCGCTTTCTTCCACAAAAAATATTGATATTTTATTTATTTCTCCATGAAAACATATTTTGTGGTACTCATTAGAAGCACCTCGCTGAGGCGTTTCTAATGAGTACCCACAACATATGTTTTTGTGGAGAAATAAGAAAAATATTATGTGGATGCCCCCTCTTACCTGAAGCTATGCATAGAGAATGTAAAAACACCAAACTGTACAAAGCAAACATTGTAGTTGACATGTATAAAAATTCAAATCAATTCATATTGTAAAATTCCAATTCATTCCTGTTTCTAAAATAAGTTGTGTTATTTTCATTGATAGTTCTATTAGTAACCCTTAAAGCGCCAATCACAACTGTAGCAGACATTATATTTTTTTTTTTTTTTTTTTTTTTTTTTTTTTTTTTCAAGGCAAGAAGTCTTGGCAGAGGATTCAAATGCAATGTCAAGACTTAACCGTCTCTGAAAAAGTAAAAAAAAAAAAAAAAAAAAAAAAATAGGATGTCATCTGCTGCAAATTTTGCTTGGCCCTTTAAGGAATAAAGCCATTTTTGATGGATCTCATTGTGATAGGAATAAACTTCTGCTTTTCATTGCAACTGCTTTGAGCAAACAGGTGCAATATAGGGCTCCCGTTTTTCTATCCATCTGTCAACATTTGCTTCAGTCTGAGAATTTAGGTCCATTTCTGAGTAACTACTAGACCTGCAACCATCTTAACAGATGGAGTAACCAAGACTATATCCTTCATAACAGGCATTTAATGCACAGAAACTAGAAGCAAATTGAAGAATTTAACTCTTCTTTTATTTTTATTTTATGTTTTTTTTTTTGTTTTTGTTTAAAATTCACCTGAAAAAAATCTATATTTGACCAAAAATAGCCTCTATAATTTTTTTTTTTTTTTTCAAAAGAGCCTGCTAGGGTGGGTGGGGAGCTGTTCATGTTAAGTAACTATATTTAGCTGTTTATAGGAAGTATTATTGTTTTGTTTGTTATTTTTTCTGTCCAGACTTGGTGCTATCTGTATAGTTTTATAAGTTGGTTTGTAACTTTTTGTAGTAAGTTTAAGTGTCAGTCATTTTAACCCTTGTCCTGCTGAATAAATTAAGATGCCACCCCCATTTCTAATTTTCTCGGATTGTTTTATCCAAATAATTGCTATTAATTTACATACTTAATGGCAAACAGTGCAGATTGAGATCAGTTGGCTTCTTCAGAAGCCAACTGATCTGGATCTACACTGTTTGCAAAGGCAGAGTATATCCGGGTTCAGCAGGACAAGGGTTAATCCTTCAAATTGCAACAGCAGCAGAAGAAATTCTTGGCCCAGTTGTTCAAAGCATTGTTAGCTTAAGACGCTTGTTAGTGGTCAAAATGTTAACTGTTCTAGTAAGTACAATATTTCACTTTGAAATGTCTGGTTAGGTTAATTCAGAAAGTAGTTTCACAGAAACTTTGCCTGACTCCATAGTAGTCTGTGACTGCAGATCCAGTGGTCAAGAGATCTCAGCTTGGCCACATAACTTCTGTACCGATTGATTGATTAAGAAATAATTTCTACATTTTACTCCTTTCTCTGATTCAAGAAAGGCAATTGTCGGCTACTAGCAAAAGTATGTGCACAAAGTACTGGTAAACCCCGTAGCGGACTAAGCTTGCCAAGTAAAAGTGACTGGCTCGACTTGACCTTAACTGTGTTGACTGGGCCATAAAACTCTAGAGCAAACAAAATCAGAAATTGTATCATAACCCAGACCAGGGCCCAGTTGTTCAAAACTTAACAAAGTTTGCTAGAGTGGAGTTAAAATTTCTGACTTGAAATATGGAAAATACATTGATATTTTTGCTGAAAAAATGTGATTAGTTTTTAGTTACTATGTATCTGAAAGTACCTTAGCTAAAACAGTTAACGAGTTTGTCATTAAAGAGCTCATTAAGCTATTGATGCTTTGAACAACTGAGCCGAGATTGCTCCTGTTAGAAACTGCAAAGTGAATAGAAATTTCAGAAAATTCTACACATCATAGCCCCAAATAAGAGGGCATTACGAAAGCATGCCAATTCAAATATATTGAAAATTCCATCATCAAAACATGAAAATTTTCTGATAAAAATAACATGTGGTTAGGTAAACTGTCCGCGCTCTACATGGCCCTATTGTGTTGACTGGGCCATAAAACCTCAACACAAACAAAACCGCCTCGCGAGGCAGTTCTAAGGAATACCCTTAATCTATGTATTTGAGCAGAAATAAGAAAAATAATGTATATCCCTGTAAACCCCAGTTTTACTATATAAAAGGGGGGTTTAAGGGGGTTAAAATTATATAGGTATGTTTTCATGATGGGATATCCAGATTATATTTCTTATCCATGAAAACATGTTGTAGGTACTCATTAAAAGTGCCTCAGCAGACTGCTTGTGATGAGTACCCAGAATGTGTTTTCATGCAGCAATAAGGAAAATATCCATACTATTTAATTGAAAAGGAGCTATACTACATGGGTGAAAGTTTTCAGGATTATTCCTGATTTCAGGATTTTGGGATTTGCTGTGCCTATATAATTTATAGGCAAATTAGGCATTTCAGGATTTTGAAACCTGGATTTCAGGATTTTTGAATTTTAGAACTTTCACCCATGATACTATGAATAGCTTAACTGGTGAGTTTGCATTCCTGGGTAAAATCCATTCCTGGGTAAAATATATAGGTTTATCACCCTTATCAAAGTTTGTGTGCATATAATCACCCTTCATGTTTTTGCATGTTTTCCCTTTAATATAATCCATTTTATCATGTTTGATTAAACCTTAAAGCGCCAAGCTAAATTTGTAGCAGACAACATTCTGAATATATATATATTTCAAGACTTATTTTCTTCGAAAAATAATAAAAAAAAGTATTTTAGAATGTCGTTTGCTGCATTTGTGATTGGCATTTGAAGGATTAAATGTATTGCATTGTTCTACTTGATAATATTTGCTTTTTAATGTGTTGGATTTTATAGCAAGTCTATATCCATTAAAACTTTGTGACTGCTTGCATTCGTAACATTTTGGTGTTTGGAAGTTTTTGCATCAAAAGTAGCTAATTCCTTATGTGAAAATCAGAAAACACATGTACATGTATGAAGATTGGACTTGTTGAAACCTAATTTTTTGGTATTTTGGTAAAAATTAGTTTTCTGTAAACTGGCTCTGCGATTACTGTATTTTTTCCCCCAAAATATTTGGACACCATAAGGGGTATTGATGCATTTTCTGGGGAGGTAACTCCATCAGAATTGTTTTGTCCTCCTTCTTAAAAGGTTTACTCTGAAAAGACTTTTGCTCCCATTGTGAGCAAATTCTTTTCTTTTAGAGTAGACCATAAGTCTAGATAAGGGTGGATATCATGTTAATATTTTTCTTATTTCTCCAGGAAAACATATATTGTGGGCACTCATTAGAAGCGCCTCGGCCTCGACGAGGTGCTTCTAATGAGTACCACAAAATATGTTTTCATGGAGAAATAAGACAAATATCAATACTTTTGGATTGAAAAAAGATCCTTAGAAAAAAGATCCTTAACTAAAGCTATGGTAGACCCCTTTTCAGAAGGGGATTGACAGAAACAGAAAGCTGCCTCCTTGGAAAATAAAAGGCAGAAAGTCTTTCATTTGTATCCTATCCCCTTTGCACCTTACCATACTTGCCCTACAGTTTGAAGGCATTCTTTTGACTGTTTATGTGTTTAAAACCTGCTAGATGAATGACAGTGTAGTCCCTGATCAGACATGACATTTGGCTTCAGATCATGATTGGCACTATTTGCTCAGGCCTGTGTCCCAACATGTAGGGTAAATGAGCTCATCACATAGATGGCTAGCAAAAGATCAGGCGAGTCTTCATAAGGGCAGTCTCTCCAGAACCTTTGCTGTTCCCGGATATGTTGTGGAGACCTTGAGAAACCTTCAGGCAAAAATATCCATGTCTGTAGCCTATATAGGGGACTGCTTATGTGCATTTGAAGAACCACAAACATGAAAACCATAAGGTCCCTTATTTCATGTGCCGGCTCAAAAAATCAGTTTGAAAGATAAAAATTTAAGTTTACTGAACACCTGGATCTGGCATTCGTAGTTTATTAAAGTATAATACAGTCGAACTTCAATGGCTCGAACTTCTTTGGGACGATAGAAAATCGTTCGAGACATGGGTAGTTCAAGACACTGAGGGTTAATCATGGTGCCAGGTCAGGAAGCAAATAGCGATAATTTAGGGAATTTTTTTCTCGATTTTCTACAATAATTGTATGTTGAGTGTACTCATTAGAATTGCCTCAATGAGGCAATTCTAATGAGTACACTCAACATACAATTCCATGATATAATAAGAAAAAGAAAATCCCTAAATATTTGTTTTATTGAGCTATTGGAAGGATTTTATAGGGACTGAAAAACAAGTTTGAATCATCCATGGTAAACAAGCCATCCGGGTTCGAGCCATTGAGGTTATACTGTACATTTGTGTTTCATTGTTGGTATGAGTGATGAACATTTTTGCTTCTTTGCCTTTTGGTGTATAATTCCTTCACATAGTATAGTAATTTGTAATGTAGAATTTTTCTGCTTTTGTTTTTGCCTGAACTTGTAAATAGATAGTTGTTGTATTGGGATTTACATATATCGGTCTCTTGTATTCAATAGTTAGATATGTATTATAATCTTACTATGTATAAATAGATGATGTTATAACATGCATAATTAATTTTCTAAACTTAACAAAATGTTGACCGTTAAAATGCCAATCACAACTGCAGTAGATGACATTCTGAATTTCGTGTGTATATTTTTCAGAGAAAATAAGATGACATTTTGTGTCTTATTTTCGCTGAAAAAAAAAAAATGTCATCTGCTGCAGTTTTGAATGTCGAATTAAGGGTTAAAACTACATGAATATGAGAAATTGTACATTAAAGTTAAAAACTAGTTCAAAATCCATTGTATAAAGGTCATTAACTTGTTTATAATCAATTCAGAGTTCTAAAATAGTCAGTATTTTGAAGATTTTCTTATTTTTCTTGCATTTTAATTTCAATGTAGATCATTCACACTGCAAAATAACCATTTAGTGAGAATAGCTAACCTTTACCATGCTCAAGGCAAATTCAGCAGACGACAAATTGACAACATTTTTCTTATTTCTCAAAAAAAAAAAAAAAAAAAACAACAAAAAAACAGGTTTTGACATTTCATTTTGTGCAAATTGTCCAAAGGTTAAATAATAGATATGACGGCGACCTTTGTACCCTGCTGATCACAATATAAGCAGATGAAAAAGAGAAAACAGCAAATTGATACTGTATTCAACCTATTTACAACAAATACCCCTATAAGCGCACCTTCAAGCAATTCAGTAGTTTTCATGTTACAGTCTGTGTACTTATATCTACTTCTTTATAAAGGCATATATTGTGAGTACACATTTTAATTGCATTGACTTGTTGATGCAATTCAAATGAGTACCCACAACATATACTTTTATAAAGAAAATCAGAAGAAGAAGAAAAAATCGCATAGCATCCTTTATTCATCTTTCCTTGTTTTTTTTTTTAGCTCACCTGAGCAAAAGCTCAGGGTGAGCTATTGTCATCACCCTATGTCCGTCGTTCGTCGTCAACAATTAGTTTGTTAATACTCTAGAGGTCACAGTTTTGACCCAGTCTTGATGAAACTTGGTCAGAATGTTTGCTTCTATAATATCTAGGTCAAGTTCGATACTGGGTTACTTGGGGTCTAAAACTAGGTCACCTGGCCAGATCAGCAGAAAACCTTGTTAACACTCTAGCGGTCACATTTTTGAAGCAATCATCATGAATCTTGCTCAATATATTTGTCATGATGATTTCTAGGTCAAGTTCGATACTGGGTCACCTGGGGTCAAAAACTAGGTCACCTGGCCAGATCAGCAGAAAACCTTGTTAACACTCTAGCAGTCACATTTTTGAAGCAATTATCATGAATCTTGCTCAATATGTTTGTCTTGATGATTTCTAGGTCAGGTTCGAAACTGGGTCACTTGGGGTCAAAAACTAGGTCACCGGGCCAGATCAGCAGAAAACCTTGTTAACACTCTAGCAGTCACATTTTTGAAGCAATCATCATGAATCTTGCTCATTATGTTTGCCTTGTTGAATTCTAGGTCAAGTTCGAAACTGGGTCACCTGGGGTCAAAAACTAGGTCACCTGGCCAGATCAGCAGAAAACCTTGTTAACACTCTAACGGTCACATTTTTGAAGCAATCATCATGAATCTTGCTCAATATGTTTGTCTTGATGATTTATAGGTCGAGTTTGAAACTGGGTCACTTGGAGTAAAAAACTGGGTCACCGGGCCAAATCAGTGGAAAACCTTGTTAACACTCTGGCGGGCACATTTTTGAAGCAATAATCATGAATCTTGCTCAAAATGTTTGTCTTGATGATTTCTAGGTCAGGTTCGAAACTGGGTCACTTGGTGTTCAAAACTAGGTCACCAGGCCAAACCAGCAGAAAACTTTAACACTCTAGCGGTCACATTTTTGAAGCAATTATCATGACTCTTGCTCAAAATGTTTGTCTTGATGAGTTCTAGGATATGTTTGAAACTGGGTCACTTGGGGTCAAAAACTAGGTCACCGGGCCAAATCAGCAGAAAACCTTGTTAACACTCTAGCGGTCACATTTTTGAAACAATCATCATGAATCTTGCTCAAAATGTTTGTCTTGATGATTTATAGGTCAAGTTTGAAACTGGAACACCTGGGGTCAAAAACTAGGTCACCTGGCCAAATCAGCATAAAATCTTATCACTCTAGCGGTCACATTTTTCAAGCAATCATCATGAATCTTGCACAAAATGTTTGTCTTGATGACTTCTAGGTCAAGTTCGAAACTGGGTCACTTGGTATCAAAAACTAGGTCACCGGGCCAAATCAGCAGAAAACTTTGTTATAATCATTTTGAACTTTGATCAGAATGTTTGCCTTGATCAGTTCTAGATCAGGCTCTCAAAGTGCTATGTTGCTCAGGTGAGCGTTACAGGGCCATCATGGCCCTCTTGTTTTTTTGTTTTGTTTTTTTATTGTTATAAGTATACCCATAGTATAGGTAGGTATATTGTACCACAAGTTTTCCGAGTATTTTTTAAAAAAAATTAAGTCCACAGTGCGGTAAATAGGTCGAATATGGTATTTTGTATATTTTTCCAGAAAAACAAGGACATGATATTTCAAATTGTCTCCTAGACAAAAATAGGAGAAAAATAAGGAAAAAAATGCCCAGCAAGCTAACATTAATTAAATACAGCAGGGTAAGAGATAAGGGATTTTTGAAGTGATTGTTTTGCAAGTAGACTAAGGAAATAGAAGTGATGGTCAGTGTGCCTGTACAAATTTTACAATGTTACTATAGAAACTACTTCACAGACATCTTTTAAGGTGGTGCTTTCTCATGTGTTTTATTCTGAGATGGTGCAGTCGCAGTCAGAAAATATGCATGGAAAATTTTCACATCAAGTTAAGGTAAACATTGAAAAATGTATGCAAAGCCTGTAACTTTAAGGTATCAAAGATTGTTTTACCTATAAAGCAAAATTGTAGCAGACATTCTTTTTTTCTATTATTTTTTAGAGAAAATGAAATGACATTTCATGCGAATCATCTGCTAGACAGAAGATTCAGTTTAAATGGTGTGTCATTTTTTTCTGAAGATTTCTGATTTTCTCCAAAGATTAAAACCGGTTGTCTCAAAACTAAAATGGGTAAAGTAGCATAAAATTATGCAAGCTATCCAGTTGAATTTTAGGATAGTCACAGATTGTAGAAGGCAAGCAAAAGGAGCTTTCACCTTTTCAGACCGACACATCAAAACAAAAATATTCAAAAGCAGTGTAGATCCAGAGGAGATGGTTTCTACGTAACATTACACAGCAACCTCTTTAGAACATGATTCATTATAGCACAGTTTTGGATATAAGACAGCTTAAAGGTGGGCCCGAAAAGTTTGTATCGAAACAAAAATGTATACATCATATAGAAAAAAAGACTACATTACGAAAACATGCCTGTTCAAATATATAGAAAATTTCATCCCCAAAAACTAAAAACCTTCAGATAAAAAAACTGATATTTTTCATATTTCTGCTTAAAACATAGATTGTGGGTACTCGTTAGAACCACCTCAGCAAGGCGGTTCTAACGAGTACCCACAATCTATGTTTTTGAGCAAAAATAAGAAAATGTATACTCCTGTTAACCTCAGTTTTACTATATAAAAGTGGGTTTTACGGGGGTCAAAATTATATAGGCATGTTTTTGTGATGTAATGGTCATTTTGCTGTATAATTGGATACTACACAGTTGTAAGGCTAACACGGTTTTGGCTTTGGGTCCTTGCAATAGTGTTTTAAGAGCTTGTGGTGTACTCAGTCATTCTTTCAGTTAATTTTGTCAGTTTAGTACTAAGTTCGAATCTGAAAGTCCATTTTAGATGTTTAGTGGTGCGTCTACACTGTTAACATAGGTGTGTCTGTCCAATTATTAAGGATAAATATAGTGACTGGTTTAGATTTCTTGGAATAAAATCAAGGTTTTTAGCCTCATGAAACATTGTTTTTTGTAACACTGTCTCTAGGGATCAGCCTCATGAAACCTTGTCTGTAACATTGTCTCAGGGGGTCAGCCTCATGAAACATTGTAACACTGCCTCAGGGGTCAGCCTCATGAAACATTTTCTGAGGTGGTCAGCCTCATGAAATATTGCCTAAGGAGGGTCAGCCTCATGAAACATTTTCTGTAACATTGTCTCAGGGGTTCAACCTCATGAAACATTGTCTGAAACATTGTCTTAGGGGTTAGCCTCATGAAACATTGTCTGAAACATTGTCTCAGGGGGATTAGCCTCATGAAACATTGTAACATTGTCTGACAGTCTCAGGTGGTCAACCTCATGAAACATTTGAGACGTTGTCTCAGGTGGTCAGCCCCGTGAAACATTGTCTGAAACATTGTTTCACTTGGTCAGTGTCTTGAAACATTGTCCCAGGTGGTAAACCTGATGAAACATTGTCTGAAAGTGTCTCAGAATATAATACAAGGTCAACCTTTTGAAATGTCTTTTATGGAATAACTTTGTTTTTCTCCCTTTCTTTCTATTTAGTCTTCCTTTCTAGTCCTTTTGACTTTTTTCTGCATTTTACACTAACCAGGGCCCAGTTGTTCAAAGCTAACGACATCGTTAGTTAATGATTCGTTAAAATTTACATCCAGTGATACGCAATTATGCTGAAATTTTTTGCTGAAAAAATGTGAGTAGCTTTTGCAGCAGTGCAAAAGCTACTCACATTTTTTCAGCAAAAAATATCAGAATAATGTGTATTGAATCTGCTAAAACAGTTAACGAAATGACCCTTAACGAGCTCGTTAAGCTAACGATGCTTTGAACAACTGGGCCCAGTATTTTATATATTGCTGCTTTTTTCATTGTAAATAAACCTTTTATATTTGGACCAATTTTCATTAACCCTGAAGGCACCAAGCAGAATATAGAGATGAAGACATTTTTATCTTTTATTTTTTTATTTTTCAGAGAAAATAAGTCTTAGTGTTTCATGTGAATTATCTGCATAGCAGACCAGTCACATGAAAATATCAAGACATTCTTTGAAAAGTAGAGTAAAAATGTCGTCTGCTTCAGTTGTGTTTGGCACTTTAAGGATTAAACAATGTAAATAATAGTTTCATACAAAAATGTACATTTCCTACAGCATTTTATGTAAATAGAAATTTGACAAGCATTGAAAGTTGTTAAGAGTGTGTAAATACTTCTTCTTGTGCAAAAAAAAAAAAAATTGCGAATTGTTTCTTATTTTCATTTTTTCTTTGTCTCTATAGTAACATTGATGAAATTACAATAAAAGACAAGCCAGGGACCTGACAAACTGCTAAATGCCATATGTTGATCCTTAACCTTTACCACTCTCTGGGCATTTTCAGCAGACGACAAACTGATGATATTTTTCTTATTTTTCCCAGAAAACAGGATTTGACATTTCATGCAAATTGTCTCCTGAGGAGACAATTTGCATGAAATGTCAAATCCTGTTTTCTGAGAAAAATAAGAAAAATATTTCAAAATGTCGTCTGCTGAAAATTTTACCCAGAGTGCTGGGGGTGGTCGGGTGGTGCGAAGGTGCTGTGTATCTTACATCACTGGGGCGTCCAACTGATATTGGCTTGCAGTTGGGCAAGGCCTGCTATCCTTGTAGTGGGTAAGGGTAGAGGGGGAATGTTTTTATTTCTTCTGTTTCTTCACTTTCATTCCTGTTCCTCTTTCTTCCCTGTCCCTCTCTTTCATCTCCTCTACTCTCTCTTCTATCTCTTTTCTCCCTTTCTCTGGGAGACGACACAAAATGACCCTCAAGGGTTGACGTGTCGTTAAACCCCAACACAATCAATCAATTACCCAGACTGCTAAGCGTTAAAGCACCAGTCACATCAGCAGCAGATGAGGGTCACTAAAAAATAAATAGGCTCAGATAAGATGCCAAAATTTAATTTTGTTCATGTAAAAGGCGTCTGAGGTAAATTGAAATCTGTGTTAGGAAGGTTATACTTTAAGAATAACAATCATCAGGAAACACACCTATATAATTTTTGATCCCCTTAAACCTCACTTTTATACAGTAAAACAAGTTTACAGGGGTATACATTATTTTTCTTATTTTGCAAAAAAAACAAAACAAAAAAAACCCCATAAATTGTGAGTATTTGTTAGAAGAACCTCGCCGAGGCAGTTCTAATGAGTACCCACAATCTATGTTTTGAGCAAGAATATGAAAAATATCCGATCCATTAGGTTTCTCACCGCTGTGGTCCGAGCCTAGCTCGGGTCATATGTGGGAAAGCCAAGTTCTGCTTACGGATGGTCAGGTGGTTTTTCTCCGGGTACTCCGGTTTTCGCCCACCTTCGATGAACGATCGGCTCGATATAAGTGAAATATTCTTGAAAGGGCCGTAAAACCCAAATCAAAATGAAAAAAAAAAAAAAAAAAATATCCGAATCTTTTACCTGAAAATTTTCCCTTTTTGGTTGTAAAATATATTTGAACAGGCATGTTTTCGTGATGATATAAAATATGATTTTTGAGGAGAAATACTGCTTTAACACAGGCTGATCTGGGTCTATGCTGGATCCTCAGGCTTCTCTGGACATGTTAGCCACGAACCAGATATATTTTTCCTTACCATACTTGTCCTAAATATGACAAAAAAGTCATTTTTACTACATACTGTATCTATCTGTCTGAAATACTGGATGAGTGATACCATAATAAACCTAAGTATTGGGACAGATAGGCTTTTGCAAACAGTGTAGACCCAGATCAGATGCCACAGAATGTGGCATCTGATCAGGGTCTACACTGTTTGCAATACATACAACAATATTTTAGAGACCTCACCAAGTAGTAGAATGGACTGTTTCAAATTTTTAGTATGGTAAGTAGATAATGTGCCCAATACTGAGGATATATATGGTAAAGAGTTTGTAGACCCTTGTCTGTGTAAACACTGTTTGTTCACGCCTGGAAACAGTGTAGATTGATCTGTGTGAATACCATTTGCCCAGGTCCGAGTATCCAAATACTTTGGGTAGTTATGATACCCTACCCCCACCATTTGAAAATGGAACAATCCTTACAAGAAAAAGTCTAGGTTTCTGAGGAAACTAAAATTTTTAGTGTTTCTTAGATGTGTGTAATACATTTATATAGGGTCTTGCACTAGCTTGATGCATTCTGAAGACTGACATTTTGTTTTGCGGGATACTCTGAATTACAAGTTTCACAGGCACTATGCAAACATGGCTCTAATATTTATGTGGCACCTTAACCCTTTCACCCCTGACTTTCTGAAGTGGATTCTTCCATCTTTGGATTTGGATGAATTCAATATCTCAAAAACAGATGTCATTTAGACAAAAATGGAAAACAAATGCCAAACAGTATAGTGAGAAAGTAGAAAAAACCAAACAGCATAGATCCTGATGAGACGGCTTGTTACGTGTGGTCTCATTTCAGCCCATTTCATGCCGTCTTCTAGATCTATATTGTTTTGCAAATAAGTTTATACAACGTTGCATCAACGTCGATTCAACGTCATGATGTTGCATCGATTTTGATGCGACATTGTCTGAACGTTTCATGCCCGCAGGGAAGTTTCACACAATATGTCGTGTTTTCTGATAATGTAATTGGTTTATAGTATCCAGCAGGCCATTGTGTCTTTCTTGCATAGGCTGCTTGTACAGTTATTGTAAATCTTGTACAGTTTATGACATCATTGGACTGAGTGTCCACCAAATACATTGTGTTTTGCTAGTAAATGAATAAAGAAATTTATTCACCCACTTAATCATGGTGTTTGCTTTTTATTGAGCCTAGGAACCCAGACTTATACCATAAAAATGATGGAAACCTCATTGAGGTTTCCATCATTTTTATGGTATTAGTCTGGATTCCTAAATATTTAAACAGAGATTAGAGAAGTGCTTGCTATACATTCAACATTTTAGACCCATCACCAGGTACTCAAGACTTGTAATGGGTAAATACAGTGAGGAGAAGTTTCTGAAGTGGACTCTTCCAGCTTTGAATTTGGACATGTCCAGGTACAGGTAGAAATTAATTGTGTACAGTGAGGAGTTAATGGTGTACAGGTAGAAATTAATTGTGAACAGTGAGGAGTTAATGGTGTACAGGGAGTAGTTTTTGTGTCAGTCAAAACCATAATGTCCAGCAGTGTAGATCCTGATGAGACTGCTCGTTACGAGCCGTCTCATCTGGATCTACGCCGTGTGCAAAAATGTCTATTTCGTCTGCAGGGTTAAAAGGGTTAATAATGTACAGTGCAGAGATGATGTATAGTGAGGTCTGTGAATGGTTGGTGGTGAGGAGTTAGTGTATGGTGAGGATTTAATGGTGTACAGTGAGATGTTAATGGTGTACAGTGAGTAATTACAGTAATAGTGTTCAGTGAGTTTATTTCTGATGTGTGGTGAGGAGGTAATGGTATACCGTGAGGATTCAGTGGTGACTGGGAGTAGTAAATGGTGTACAGGCAGTAGTAAATGGTGTACAGGGAATAGTTAATGGTGTACAGGGAGTAGTTAATGGTGTACAGGGAGGAGTTAATGGTGTACAGGGAGGAGTTAATGGTGTACAGTGAGTAATTACAGTAATGGTGTTCAGTGAGTTTATTTCTGATGTGTGGTGAGGAGGTAATGGTATACCGTGAGGATTCAGTGGTGACTGGGAGTAGTAAATGGTGTACAGGGAGTAGTTAATGGTGCACAGGGAGTAGTTAATGGTATACAGGTAGAAATTAATTGTGTACAATGAGGAGTTAATGGTGTACAGTGAGGAGTTAATGGTGTACAGGTAGAAATTGTGTACAGTGAGGAGTTAATGGTGTACAGTGAGGAGTTAATGGTGTACAGGTAGAAATTAATTGTGTACAGGGAGTAGTTAATGGTGTACAGTGAGTAATTACAGTAATGGTGTTCAGTGAGTTTATTACTGATGTGTGGTGAGGAGGTAATGGTATACCGTGAGGATTCAGTGGTGACTGGGAGTAGTAAATGGTGTACAGGGAGTAGTTAATGGTGCACAGGGAGTAGTTAATGGTATACAGGTAGAAATTAATTGTGTACAATGAGGAGTTAATGGTGTACAGTGAGGAGTTAATGGTGTACAGGTAGAAATTGTGTACAGTGAGGAGTTAATGGTGTACAGGTAGAAATTAATTGTGTACAGGGAGTAGTTAATGGTGTACAGTGAGGAGTTAATGGTGTACAGTGAGGAGTTAATGGTGTACACGGAGTAGGTAAGGATGTACAGTGAGGAGTTAATGGTGTACAGTGAGGAGTTTACGGTGTACAGTGAGGAGTTAATGGTGTACAGGGAGTAGTTAATGGTGAACAGGGAAGAGTCAATGGTGTACAGTGAGGAGTTAATGGTGTACACTGAGTAGGTAAGGATGTACAGTGAGGAGTTAATGGTGTACAGTGAGGAGTTTACGGTGTACAGCGAGTAATTATACCCCGCCACACGATAGTGGCGTGGTATTTTTGTTTCAAGTTGAGTGTCTCTGTCCGTCCGTCCCTCGTACTTTGTATTTCGTGTCTGGTTGATAAGTTAACTGGAGTAAACATCAATGGATTTTCACCAAACTTGGTATGTGCATTGATATTGTCGAGATCTGGTTTGGGATTGCTAATGGGCAAATTTCGTCAAATTATGACAGTTATCTGCCTGGGACACGCCCCATTTTCGTTTCCGGGTGATAACTTGAGTAAACTTCAATGTAATTTCACCAAACTTGGTATGTGCATTGATATTGTGGAGATCTGCTTTGGGATTGCTAATGGGTAATTTTCGTCAAATTCTGAGTTAATATGCCCGAGACATGCCAATATTTTCATTTTCGGACGATAACTGGAGTAAATAATGTCAAGGGATTTTAACCAAATTTGGTACATGCATTGTTATGAAGGAGATCTTGCTAATGGTCAAATTTTGTGAATGTTTGACAGAGTTATCAGCCACGACATGATTGGCGGGGTATTATTGTTTAACGTTTTTATTACTGTGCTGGTATACAGTGCATTACTGATGTATGGTGAGGAATTAATGGTGAACCCGGAGTAGTTCCTGCAAGATCGCATGTGCGCCAGCGAAGATTCAGATCAGCCTGGTCTGATTTGAGTCTTCGCAGGGCACTCGGTGGCTAACCAAGGATCTGAAACGTTTTCAGATGATCAACTTGTGCAGATGGCGCACGCTGAACTCCGTCTTCGCGGCGCGCAGTGCAATTTTGTACCTTATAGGTCACTGCACTAGCACACCGAAAATTCCATTGGCAAATAAATTTGGTCTGCATTTAAATCAAATATATATATATATATATATATATATATATATATATATATATATATATATATATATATATATATATATATATATATATATATATATATATATATATATATATATATATACTGAAAGGAAAAAGAAACGCAGGGTAAATTTTATTCCTAAATTTCATTCAAGTTTGAAAAAGTTTGTTAAATATTTTACTATGATTACAAAACGGTACATGTATGGAAAAAAAGTTCCAAATTTCATTGGTTTGTGATCAACAAGTCTCGAGTTATTGAAGTTCATTGGTAGCTACCCCACAAATCTGTAAAAAAAATTCTGGTCAGATAAGACCGCTCACTTTGAAGTTATTCGCCCTTAAATGACAAAAACTTTACACTTGCGGAGTTGACTATCTCTGAGGTCAGTTGGCCAATCTTGGTCAAATTTTATGTGAATCATCCCTAGGGGCGGGGAAAGGCTGCATAATGTTTTGATGCAGCTCGGATCAACAATCTGATGTCCATGGCAACAGAAAACCCCATAGACTTATAATGGGGAAAATGATGCCTTCACTTTTCTTGATTGCGTTTAATCCGATCCTTTTAATACTTGTAGGTAACGAGGACATGCATAAAATCTCGGACGAATTCATTTTTCGGCCAGATCGGACCACTGACTACGGCGTTAGCTACCCTTGAGCGACTTACTTTTTTCCCAAAGAATTATAATGGTGTCTCCATGGTAGCTCGTTAATTTTTTATCGAATCATCATCAAAATTACCGGTAACGAGGAGGGAACTTAAAAGCTCAGCCGAGTGTCACACTTTTGAAGTAAAATATCTCCGCATCACGAAAACATGCCTATATAATGTTTACCCCCTTAAACGCCACTTTTATATAGTAAAACTGGGGTTTACAGGGGTATACATTATTTTTCTTGTTTCTGCTCAAAAACATGGATTGTGGGTACTCGTTAGAACCGCCTCGTCGAGTACCCACAATCTGTGTTTTGAGCAGAAATATGAAAAATATCAGGGTTTTTTGTCTGAAAATTTCCAGTTTTAAGAGGTGAAATTTTCTATATATTTGCATAGGCGTGTTTTCGTAATGGAAACCAGTCGGCCAATCTTCATCAAATATTATATGTAGCATCACTTGGATGGGGAAATGCTGCTTAAGGACAGACCTGCTCATAACGCTGCTTTCAATGGCAACAGAATGCCCCCATTGACTTATAACGGGGAAATGGTGTCTCCGCCTTTTCTCGGTTGTTTTTGATCCGATTCATTTTTAAACTTGCATGTAGGAAACGAGGCCATGATTAAATCTCGGACGAATTCGAATTTCCACCAGATTGGACCACTGACAACGGAGTTAGCTGCTCTTGAGGTCTAAAAATATCCTTTAGACTTACATGTACAGTCGAACCGCAATAGCTCGAACACCGATGGCTCGTTTACCATGGCTAATTCGAACTCATTTTGGAGTCCCTACGAAATTCTTATTTTATCATGAAATTGTGTGTTGTGTGTACTCATTAGAATCGTCTCAACGAGGCGATTCTAATGAGTACTATCAACATAAAATTATTGTGAAGGAAATAAAAAAAATCCCTAAATTATTGCCACTTGCTTCTTGACCTGGCACTATGATTATCCCTCAGTGGCTCGAACTACCCATGTCTCGAACAATTTTCTATGGTCCCAAAGATGTTCGAGCCATTGAAGTCCGACTGTATTTTGGGAAATGGTGTCTCCATGCTAGCTGATTCACATCACGAAAACATACCTATATTATTTGACCCCCTTAAACCCCACTTTTATATAGTAAAACTGGGGTTTACAGGGGTATATATTATTTTTCATATTCCTGCTCAAAAACATAGATTGTTGGTACTCGTTAGAACCGCCTCGTCGAGGCGGTTCTAACGAGTACCCACAATCTCTGTTTTGAGCAGAAATATGAAAAATATCAGCATTTTTCCCTGAAAATTTTCATTTTTTGGTGGTAAAATTTTCAGTATATTTGAATAGGCGTGTTTTCCTAATGATTCTTGATCGAATCATCATCAGTTGCTGATAACCAGGACAGGCATAAAAGCTCGGATGATTTTGATTTAGGACCGGTTCTCAGTTTGGAGATTTGGAGTTATTTGCGTAGCATCGTTGTGCGTGTGCGTGCGTGTGTGTGTGTGTGTGTGCGCGCGCGCGCGCGGGAGGGGGGTTGCGGGGAGCGGTCGGAGGGTGGGATGTCGTGGGCCTTTAGCATCTAAAAAAATCCCAATTTACTTATAATGGGAAAGTGGTGTCTCCATGCTAGCGCAACCACTTTTGATTGAATCATCATCAAAGTTGCTGGTAATCAGGACCGGTATCAAAATTCGAGCAATTTCAGTTTCTGGCCTCTGGTTTCCATAAATATATACGACAGATTTTCGAAAACGTTTGCGAACGACATGTTTTCACCGAGATTTTAATTAAAAGTTGATAATTTTTTGTCTAGTTACCTTCGGAATATTCTCCTTTAGCCTGAACACATCATTCAATCTTTTAATCTATCACGAAAACATGCCTATTTAATTTTGACCCCCTTAAACCCCACTTTTATATAGTAAAACTGGGGTTTACAGGGGTATACATTATTTTTCTTATTTCTGCTCTAAAACATAGATTGTGGGTACTCGTTAGAACCGCCTCGCCGAGGCGGTTCTAACGAGTACCCACAATCTATGTTTTGAGTAGAAATGTAAAAAAAAATCATTTTTTTTTAATCTGAATTTTCAGTTTTTGGAGGTAATTTTTTCTTTATATTTGAATAGGCGTGTTTTCGTAATGAAACAATTTTCATACTCGTCTTTGGGTACACCCATAAGAAACTGATGAACTGCAGAGCCCAGTGCACTTCTGGACCAATATGTCCTACCAAATAGGTGTTTTTTTTATTCAATTTCGGAAAGGGGAAAAAATCGCATGGGGCCAAAATTTGGGCTGTAGGGAGGACGCGACAAAACATTGAGCCTTTCAGACTTCAAATACTGTGCTACAGTTGAGGATTTGTGGGCTGGAGCATTATCATGTAACAGAGGGACATGCTGGAGACCGGTTCTTGGACGTACTTTTCTCATTGTTGTTCGCAAGTTTTTAGAACCACACAGAAGCTACCAGACACACCCCTACCTTTTGGAACAGCAATTTGCATGAGTGGCCCAGAATTTCTAAGGAAAATTGCGTATAACACCTTTTTTGCTGTCAGTGTTCGTTTAGCAATACTTGGCCTTTTGGCATGTTTCAGAGCCCATATCCTGTTATCAACTTTCCGCTTAGGCTCATAAAAATGGACCCATGTCTCATCACCAGTTCTCTGACTATCAAACACCATTTTCTGATATTATGGGTACTTCTTCAGAAGTTGCTTTGTCAGTCTCGTACGTTTCTGTTCATCGATGAGCAAATGGGGGATCGTTATCTTCGTAACCTTAAGAATTTTTATTCAGAATGAAGTGGACAGATGCTAAACCCATGTTTGTCATTTGTGCCAGTTGACTGATAGTGAAACGCGCATCTTTCTTAATAATGGACTTGATCTTATTAATGTTAAATTTGGGAATAGACCTAGGTCTTACTGAATAAGGGGCATCTTTAACTGATTACTAACCGGAATTGAACTTTGTAAACCATCTATAAACTGTGGAAAACGACATTTGTTTATCGCCATAAACAATACAGATCTCATCATGTATGCTTTTGACACTCAATCCCAACTTACAGCGGGCTTTTATATAACCCCTGATTTCAGTCACATTTTCTGTTCGTTTTTAACCATTTTTAACGCAGTGACTGTGAATGCATCTGAAAGCAATCGAAATTGCAAAAGAACCGGTTTGTAGATTTCAAGTACAGTCGACTCTCGTTATCTCGAATTCCAAAGGACTCTCTGAAATACGCCGAGATATCCGTACCTCGACATATCAGATTTGCAGAATTGAGGAAAAAATAACTCGAACAACCACATTTAACAAATATATGTGTAACTGGACTCTTTAAGTTAGAGATATATTGAAAATATTGTGGAAAAGAGGAGAAATTGCTCCTTAGGAGCAATTTTTTCCACAATATATTTTATACCTGTTGTTAGATTTTCATATTTAGGCAGGGACTAGATTTTCACTTCGAGATAAGCGAGGTCGAGATAACGAGAGTCGACTGTATATTATACACAATGTATAGTAATGATCAGTTTCGTATAGGTTTTGTACAGGTAAATCCGGTGATTGTGGAGTATACATTACGTTTGCAAAAGTTTTCGAACACCCCTCGTGTAAGAAAATGTATAAAATCAGACTTCGAAAAGATTTCTTTGAAACTTGCAACAAATGGGTAAAGTGATAAGGCCTTCCTGTTGACATCAAAATGTCTGCGCCTGTCCAGGGGCTATATAAATGTATTAACAAAACTTGCAATAAATGAAGTGAGAAGACATTTCTGTTTACATCAAAACTTTGTCCCCTGCTGTAAATACAGTTACAGCTATTTAAAAAAAAAAAACAAAAAAAAAAAAACAAAAAAAAAAAAAAAAAAAAAAAAACAATAACAAAAAAACTTCGAACAAAAGACGTGTTTGCGTTAAATATGTATGCATAGGACGAAACCTATGGCAAAAACATCTAAGATGGTCGCTTGAATTCAATTATATTCATACCTTTAGCTAACTGTTCCTCAGGTTAGAGATTGTTGCCCTCTTTGGTGACTTGTCTTATCTTTCACAGAAAATAGGATGACATTTCATGCAAAGTAGCAGACAATCTGAATGAAATGTCAAATCCTATTTTCCGGGAGAAATAACAATAATATTTCAAAATGTCGTCTGCTGAAGTTTTTTTACCCAGTATGCAAAGTGTTGTGTCTTTGTCGCCCTTGCTATTGTATACTTGAGCTTTATCATGTATTGAATTGCGTTTTATGAACGTCACATGGTAAGCTTAATCCTTCTCTTGCTGAACACGACATGCCCCGTCTTAGCAAATAGTGTAGATCCAGATCAGTTGGCTTCTGAAGAAGCCAACTGATCTGGATCTGCACTGTTTGTCATGAAGTATGTGAATTTATATCAACAACCAAGACCAAGTGATATGATTGGCTGAAAATTAGAAATGGGTGTGACATCTTAATTTATTCAGCAGGACATGGGTTAAGTCTTTGTGAGCCGCAACGTTAAAAAGATGTATCCTCGAACACGTGCTCGCAGCGAAGACTAAGCTCCGTATTCGCGCAGTCGGATAAGAATCTTCTTTTGGCACGTTTTGGATACTCAAGGATAGATTTTTATTTTCATGTAGACAGCGAAGACGCCGATCAGACTGCGCGGATGCGCATGTTGATTTGAGTCTTCTTTGGGTACGTGTTTTCTCTTGTTGCGGTTCATAGTTCCGTTTCGTTTTGCTTCGCTACATTTCGTTCACTTCGGCATTTCCCATTGTTGATTTTAATGTAAAATCTTGAAAATAATTTATCTTAAGTCAGCGGTTATTATAACACTATCAGTATTGGGTTTTCTACTTTCGTTTCAACCGGATGTCACGTTGCGCGCAAGGTCTTCTGAGATAAAGCGACTACAAGGAAGAAAATAAGAAAATGGCGAATAGTTTAACAGGTAGGCTTTTTGATGTGTGTGTGTGTGTTTTTTTATAACGAAGCTTTCATTCCACGCAGTTACACCCCCCACCACCCTCCACAAAAGGGGGAAAATAGCACCAGTCTGTCCGCAGGGTTAGATTCAGAGTGATGACGAGGGTTCAGTCGAACCCCGCTTTGACTCATGGGAAATTTTAGATAAATTTTGGATACCGTATTTACCCTAAATACCCACACTCCTTTCTTTTTACCTTATATTTTCTTCAACAACAACTCAGCATGCTGAGTGAGTGGCAAACCGTGTAGACCCTGATCAGACGCCGCATTTTGCGTCTGATCTGGGTCTGCACTGTTTGCTCTCTGTCACCCAGGTCAACCTGAGATCTCGATGTCAGAGGCAACCCAGCAGGCACATGACGTTTATACAACCTCAATGCAACATCATGACGTTGCATCGAGGTTGTGGCGACGTTGTATAAAGTATGTCCGTTGGAGTAAAATTCAATTCTGAAATGAGAAATGCATTTTTTCAACGAAGCTTTCTATTTCATCTGCTTATTGTTTGTATTTATATTTATCATTTTCATAAAGTATAAGCATTGTTGCAATCTTACATCCAATAAATTAACCCTTAAAGCGCCAGTCACGACTATTGTCGTCTGCTTTGTCTTCTGCCGCTTACTTTAAAAGTCATTCCTGAAAACAGTGTTGACCCAGATCAAACTTTAGGAGCAGTCTGATCTGGGTCCACACTGTTTGCCTGTATGCAAAAATAGGTTTGAAAAGTTTGCAAGAATATTCAGCAGGCGACATAAACAGACGACATTTTCAGATGCAGGTTTTCTTGGCATTTTAAGGGTTAAGTCTTATAGTCTTTCGCCTTTTACACGTGTGATATAATCTGTATTTACGGTGGTCTTATTTTTCTGGTTATTTAAACGATCGGAGGTATTTTGACTGGTTGTCGGAGAGCAGACGTTTTTATGTTATTCCTGATGTCGAAGAACAGCAAAATATTTAAAGCGAATATCACATCTATAGCACTGCTAAACGAAATGGAAACCTCTCGAAAACAAGAGGCTTCATTGGCAAAGTTGTAGAGAACCAGGCTCCAAATGCATTTTGTTGATACAGAAAGCTTATAATACAGTCATTGTTCAACGTTTAACCCTTGTCCTGCTGAATAAATTAAGACACCATGCCCACTTCTACTTGTCAGCCAATCAGATTCCTTGATCCAGATTGTTGACATAAATTCATGGACTGAATGGCAAACAGTGCAGATCCAGATCAGTTGGCTTCTTCAGAAGCCAACTGATCTGGATTTACACTGTTTGCTAAAGCAGGGTCTATCCGGGTTCAGCAGGACAAGGGTTAAAATACTTTTTGTTTCTTCAAGTTGCTGATAAGCGATGTGAATAGGTCTACATATTTCACTCTTGCTGAATGTTAAAGGCCCAGCAAAGTCCGTCGATAAGACAACAGTCTTGTACATTCTTGTAACAGGGCTTTCCAAACATAAATTTATCCGAGAGAGCAACATGTACTAAGCCTTCGAAGCCGGCCTCGGTGGCTCAGTTGGATGCGCCGTCCGACTGGAGACCAGGAGGTCGCGGGTTCAACCCCCGCCGAGGTCGGCAACATTCTTTCGTAGAGATTGATCATGAAATATTTTCTACGGTCATTCTCTCCCTTCCGCTGATTCAAGAAGGACAGTTGTCAGTTTCTGGCGAAAGAATGTGCACAATACTGGTTAACCGCTTAGAGGACTAAGCCTGCCCAGTAAACGTGTGGTAAACTGACTGCGCTCGACATGACCCCAGTGGGTTGACTGGGCTGTAAAACCTCAACACAAACAAACTAAGCCTTCGAGTGGTCTGGACATACGGGAGGTCACAAAAGTGGAAGTTGTATACCTTACACCAAAATGCAGAAATCAGAAAATAATAAGAAACTAATATCTCCCTCTCTCATTCTGTCTCTCTCTAGCTCTCTGTTGGTCTGTTTTCAATAAACAAAATAAGAAACAACAGTAATCAAATCTCTCTCTTTCTCTCTCTCTCTCACTCTCTCTCTCTCTCTCTCTCTCTCTCTCTGCGTCGGGCATCAGCGTCGGGCATCAGCGTCTTGATGTTGCAGCGACGATGCGATGGCTGTGTATTTGGGATGCTTAGTAGATTTGGACTCGGATCAAAGGAGCTCCCCCCTACCACCCCTCCCTCCACCCTATCTCTCTCTTTCTCTCTTTCTCTGTCTATCCCTCTGTTTCTCTGTCTGTGTCTGTCTGTCACTCTCTCTCTCTCTCTCACTCTGCGTCGGACATCTGCGTCTCGATGTTGCGGCGGCTGTGTATTTGGGATAAGTATAGTAAATTTGGACTCGGATCAAAAGGAGCACCCCTACCCACCTCTCTCTCTCTCTCTCTCTCTCTCTCTCTCTCTCTCTCTCTCTCTCTCTCTCTCTCTCTCTCTCTCTCTCTATTATACCTCAGGTAAATCGACAAGTGAACAAGAGACAATAATCTTGTATAATCTTTTAACAGGACATTCCAAACATAAACTTATCCGAGTGAGAGCTACATGTACTAAGTCTTCGAGTGGTCTCGCCTCGTCAGTGCTAATTTCCGCTAGGTGGCGAAATTCCGCGTAATGAAAGAAACCGAACTAAGAAGGAGTCCTGCTGAGTGAACGGTCCTGTATATCTTTGCATGAAAGAAAAGATAAACTGAATCTGCACATGACAAAGTCAACAATTAGACCTGTGTGTCCAGCGAAGTCTGGATCAAACTGGGCATCTGTTCAGCCTGGTCAGAAACTTCGCTGCGCCCTCACTGAGTACCTAATACCCCAAGGTTTCTTCTAAAATAATAATAATAATAATAATAATAAAACAAGAACAAAAAACGGCAGGGCTGCGTTCAGAAGTGCAAAATGACGGCGAATGTTTTATCCTGGATCCTTGTACCTAGTGACGAGCGCCAACAGGAGCAATCAATCGCGAGTAACCTACACTTTTGAACGCAGCTCAGATCACTTCTAAAAAGGTATTTATTCTAAAAGGAAAGAACGTTGATCCCTCAAAGTCCCAGCCTCTCATGCATGTATCTAGAATTATCTAGTCATATCGGATTATATTAAAATTGGTTAAACCTATCATTTTAAATAATATTTTATAAGAAATAACTAAAAAAAGCTTCTTGTCGGCTCTTGTCTTTCTTGACGACACTTGTCAGTCCTTGTCTGCAAATAGGTCGACCCATTCAGTGTAACGGTAAAATGTCAGGATTTCAAAATTTCAAACTTCATTTCATTTTTATTCATGAACCCCTTCATTAAATAGATTCATTTAAACAGGTAATAAAATTATATCGTCTTTTGTTTATTGTAAGAGTCCTTTCGAAAACAATTACTTTATGACTGTTTACAAAATTCAAGTTAAAGGCCTGTCCCGAAATAGTATGTCCATACTGTTACAACTTCATCTACATTTTGTCATGAAGCCCCTACATTTGCATTGGATACGACTAAACGTCAAAAACACTTCTATTACTGCGTTATTCAGTTTACAGGTGGAAACGCAACCGAAGAACATAACAATATCAGGAAAAATGACTTTGGAATGAAAAAAAATGCATGTTACATTTATATTATGCGCCCACACCGTTCATTTTATTTTTCACGTGAACCTAAATCTTTTTCATATGGGGAGAAGGTGGGCGGGGGTTGGGGGGGGGGGGGGTGGGGGTGCAGGGGTGCGGGTTAAAGCACTACTTCACCCTCGGTCCCGATGCTACTCTTAATACAGAAATACATAAAAATTCGGTTCGCATTAAGGCTCCCAACTCGGTCAGTGCATCAAAGCGAAAACATAAAAATCAAATTAATCACTTTGATAAACAAAGACGAGTATTAAATGCTAATTCTACTGTGTGCCAGAGTAAATGACATGTTGTTTCCATTTTTATATTGGTTTTAGATTTCACAAATTACTGAAAGATAAACTCGAAATTTATACATATTTATTTATAACGCAAAATGGTGGTGTCCGTATGCCCAAATTCTAAAACAGTTCTGTTGAAAGCACATGACTCTGTTGTTGGCAGATTCATAGTGCTTTAATGTATAGTTCCTAAATGAATGCTATTGGATTTAATTTCTAAACAGGCAGCCGATACTTAACCTAAATATACGTGACGAGCATGTATCAAATTCCACCTGTGCCATTTAGAGATACATTTTCAAATCAATGTATCCTAATTTAAGATATACCAGGCAAATTAACCCTTGTCCTGCTGAATAAATTAAGATGCCCTGCCCACTTCTAATTTTTAGCCAATCAGATCACTTGATCCGGATGGTTGCTATAAATTCACATACTTAATGGCAAACAGTGCAGATCCAGATCAGTTGGCTTCTTCAGAAGCCAACTGATCTGGATCTACACTGTTTGCAAAGGCAGGGTATATCCGGGTTCAGCAGGACAAGGGTAAAGATAACAGATTATTCTGTGTCATGTTTATGAAAGTTATGCATTTTAAATTGAAAAGAACATTGGTGGTTTCAGTAAAACTGATAAAAAAAAAAAAAATGTTTAGCCTACGGACACTACGGACAAAATTGCAGGCAGATCGTGAGGAAGTCAAGTACTGTAGATGGCCTTTATTGGGTTTACTTTAGTATCTGCCTCCATCGAAAATAGAAAACAAGCTTAGTTTTAAAATATCACTCTATATATTACAAAACCAGGGACTTGAATTTGGGGCTACGGATACTATGCAAAATTACAAATTGCAGCGGAGAATCATTTACTCATTTTCAACAATAGTTCAAGTAAATCAGCTTTAACAGGTACCAATGGGATATAAATATGTAAAAATCACATTGTCTGATTATAATTATAATGACCTTTAAACACGTTTTATAAAGAATTGCAGTCATTATAAGGGAAGGAGTATAGAAATGGCATTTGCATAACGAATGCATTATATTTTCAGTGCTACACCAGAATTTCAGGGCCCAGTTGTTCAAAGCGTCGTTAGCTTAACGAGCTTGTTAAGGGTCATTTCGTTAACTGTTTTAGCAGATTTAATATACAATATTCTGATATTTTTTGCTGAAAAAATGTGAGTAGCTTTTGCACTGCAAAAGCTACTCACATTTTTTCAGCAAAAAATTTCAGCATATTTGCGTATCACTCGATGTAAATTTTAACGAATCGTTAACTAACGACATCGTTAGCTTTGAACAACTGGGCCCAGATTTTTAGTTCATCTTGATGTCTTAGACATTTTTTAAATTCTATATGTCTGATAGTTTAGGGCCTATGTTCTTAAACATCATAAATGAGCAAGCAACCAGTGCCATGTCTGTTTGGTAAAATGTGCAATTTAGACAATGTTAAAATGAGACAATATAACATTGAAAAAGCACCTTTTTGGCTATATTTGGTTGGATGATTTTGTCTGCTATCAAATAACCCAGGCACATAATATATCGTTGTAGAGGGCTTATCGAGCTCTATAATCAGAAAGTATTTAATTTTAACTTCTTTCAGATAGAAAAGAGTTATTAAGGCATATTATTGCATAAAAAGCAGTGTCGCACGTTATTAATAGCCGTGTATTAACCGGCGAAAGGCCGTGTATTAACAAGGCAATTCACGCGCTGTTAATGCACGGCTACAGAACTTTCAATATGCTCGTACCGGGGCCACAGAATTGCTGCCGTCACGAGATGTGTACTGCCCTGCCCTAGAACGGGCATAGTCTGTGCAAATAGCGTACGCGCGCCATCGGGGAAAAGGCGAAACAAAATAGTGAAAGAAATAACGCGAAAATGTTTTCAGTTTTTATGTAATAATAGCGATTGAACATGGTTTTTCAATGCATTAACATTCGCCAGGTCCCCTGGGAGGTGTTGAAAACCGCGGCCTTCGGCCTCGGTTTTCAACACCTCCCACGGGACATGGCGAATATTAATGCATGAAAAACCATGTTCAATCGCTATATTAACAGACGTGCATTTTTTTCATTCTATATAAAGTAAACTTCCCAAACCATAGCGTCGTCTTTTGGAACAATTCAGCAGCTCGGTTGGCAGCCCGCACTTCCTGAATCTACTCGATTGCTGAGCCAGTTGCTCCAGCACCACTACCTGCCTTCCTTCTTTCCCGTCTCCTTTAGCAAATTTTCCTGTATCGAACTGTTCCTCCTCTACAAAATTATCCGTTTCTTAAGTGCTTGCTAAGTTACATGTATGTGCTCGGTCTCTTCCTTACCGCCCGATAAAACGCCATTTTGCTATATTTTATCTAACACCGACGAACGTTGATGAGCGCCGCCATATTGAAAGTGACGTTGTAGTGACGTAACACGGTTCACAACGCACGTAATTAATTGTGCCATTCATTTACGTTTTATTAACATGATTAATCTTAAGTTTATTTAACGCTTAGCACTCAGGGTAAAAAAAAAAAAAAAAAAAAAAAAATCAGCAGACGACATTTTGAAATATTTTTTTTTTCCAGAAAATGGACTTTTGACACTTCTTGCAAATTGTCTGCTTGAGGAAATGAAATGTCAAAGCAGGGCTGTGAAAATACCATACCATGCCCGATGTTCCAACTTGTCCAGTTTCCGTGAGGACAAGTAGGCCTAAGACATTTCAATTAACTTGTCCTGGGACAAAGTCCTCATAGCTTTAACCAAGAAGTGTATACAGATTGTGAGATTTATATTTGGTTCTTATTTCTCGAAGAAAACATGTTGTGGATACTTTCAGAAGCACCTCACTGAAGTGTTGAGAAGCCACAACATATGTTTTTGCGAGAAATAAGTCTTGCGACTTGAAAGTCGTAACAAAGGAATGAAGCATAGCTGAAAAAAAAAATCTGAAAAAAAAAAAAAAAAAAAAAAAAAAAGAGGGGGGTCGACTTTCTGACGCAGGTGTCAGGGATTGAATATATATCTGCCAAGACAAATAATCGAAGGAAGGAGTGCTAGGCCATAACACTCCCCCTTTTCAAGGAAGTCATCACTTATGATGACGAGAAGCCATTTTCGGCGAAATAATAAAGTCCGATCCCGGACGAGCCCCCATCTTACGAAATGAAAGTCGTAACAAAGGAATGAAGCATAGCTGAAAAAATTTCCCGCCTTCCGTAGGATTAGAACCCGGTCTGTCCGGATAAAAATCCAGTGCTCTAACCACTGAACCAATGAGTCGACTCCCTGACGCAGGTGTCAGGGATTGAATATATACTTACAAGCTATGCGTAATCTGCCAAGGCAAATGATCGAAGAAAAGAAGTGCTAGGCTGTTACATAAAAAAACAACAAACAAACAAAAAACAAAAAAAAAAAACAAATGTCAAATTTCGGGCAAGTAAATGTTGGTTAGACAAGTCGATTTTGACCATGGAAGTAATCAAATTTGATAATTCTACAACCCTGGTCAAAGCCTAATTTCTGAGGAAAATAATTAAAAAAATATCGATTTGTCGTCTGCTGAATATACCCAGAGAATGGTAAAGGCACAGGGGAATGAATACACATAAGTGATTTTCAAACTTTTGTTCCCCTTCTAAAAAGGAGCTGCTCTAAAAGGATGAATTCGCTGCTCTTATTTCCTTTAAAAGGAAATAAGAGCAGCGAATTCATCCTTTAAGATGAAATTCATTCTTTTAAAGGAAATTAAGAGCAGCAGATTCATCCTTTTAGAGCGAAAAAGGACCTTTTAAAGGAAGTAAGAGCAGCAAATTCATTTAAAGGAAATAAGAGCAACAAATTCATCCTTTTAGAAGAAATTCATCCTTTTAAAGGAAAACAAGCAGCAAATTCATCGTTTATGCTCTAAAAGGATGAATTTGCTGCTCTGATTTCCTTTAAAAGGATGAATTTCCTCTAAAAGGATAAGTTGCTGCTCTTATTTCCTTTAAATGAACTTGCTGCTCTTTTTTCCTTTAAAAGGATGAATTTCCTCTAAAAGGATGAATTTGCTAGAGCAGCAAATTAATCCTTTTAGAGTAAATTCATCCTTTTAAAGGAAATAAGAGCAGCAAATTCATCCTTTTAGAGTAAATTCATCCTTTTAAAGGAAATAAGATCAGCAAATTCATCCTTTTAGAGCAGATCCTTTTTATAAGGGTCTTTGTGTGCAGAAAAATGAACAGAAAGCCACAAACGTTTGTTAAAAAAAAGATAATAATAATAAAAAAAAAGGGAAAATCAAGTTCATGAAAATGGTTGAGAGTCTATCAAGCTTACTCAGTCCTATTAAATAAAATACTATTTTCATCAGAAACACTAAAAAACTGTTTCGCACGACTTTAAGGAGATCAGCAAACACCAAGATACGTGTAACTTTGCATTTTAATACTTTCTGTAACACTTTTTAATTAATAATTTCTTCAATAACCAAAGGAACCAAAGGTTTCACATTACAAACAATTATATCATTTTATACCCCGCCACAAAATAGTTCGTCCGTATTTGCGTTTCTGGACAACTGGAATTTCACCAAACTTGGTAGTATGTATAATAAAAATGATATGACCACATATGAGATAACACTTGGTTCTGGCGCGTAACACCTTTACGCCGACCGTGGGTAGATAGTGTAACGTGGCAAAGCTTATTGAAGTCATTTGAAAACGTCAAAAGAGCATGAAACAGAATCTGAAGGGCTCAAAACAACAATAGGTTTTGTTTGTAATATACAAGTTAGTGCAAATTGAGTTTAAAATACAAGAAATTATGTCCACGAGACCTGCAAATCATATATACTAATTCGTGCTAATGCACTCGTTAGTTTATCAGATTTGCAAATCATACCAGAAATATTTCCCGTATTTTAAACTCAGGGTGCATCAATATCTATTTATTTCATACTTTCAGAGAACTCGGTGACAGATGATGATAGCCTGGAAATTTTGCGCCAGAGAGCTACATGTCCCATATGTTTTCAAATATTTAGCCTGCCAAAGAAGCTGACTAACTGTTGTCATGTGTTCTGTCTGAAGTGTATTAAACAACATATGCAATCAAGGCTTCCAAATAATTTTCCACCTTGCCCTGTATGTAGGACTGCCATTACAAAACCACTTAAAGACATTGACAGCCTGGAGCCAGCCCGAGCCGAAGAAGACATTGTAACTGTTGTTAAAAAGTACGAAATGTGTGGAATTTGCAACAAAAACGAAAATCCAAAAATACACTGTTTGGAGTGTAGTCGACATATCTGTGAAAATTGCAAACTATGTCACAGTCATTATTATCCGCATCACAATGTAGTGTCGATACTAGTAGGCACTGTTAACAAAGAACTATTTACAAGGAGAATGTGCGATAGACATGATACCCAAGTATTAGATCTGTTCTGTGTCATGTGTTACGAAGTGCTGTGTTCCTATTGCCGAGATCAATCCCATGGCATATGCACTGGCAAGTATAGCGACTCTGTTGTATTGGACCGTTATAACCGTGGCTTCCTTAGAGCATTTTTGGAAGATAGTAAAGAGCGAATTGCACTTTTCAAAAGAAAGACATTGCCGAGGTTTGTTTATATCAAAGAAGTTGAGTTAGTCTTTAAAAAGTGGTGGGATAACATTAACAAAGAGCTTCAGCAGAGTATTGAATTTCTAAATAAATATCAAAGTCAGATAGATAGTATCGTAGACGGAAATCCTGAAGACTCTGAAATACCTGCAAGAATAAGACAGAAAATTAGAAACGATGTCAGCTCTGTTTTAAAATGTTGCAAAGACACACAGACACGTATCCTAGAACGTTTAGAAACAGCAACAGGATTTGAAACAGCTAAATTTGTTCTGCGAGAGCGACTGGACCAGACATGCCGAGATTGCTTGTTTTGTCGATCGCTGTACCTCATTGAGACTAGACCTTTGAAATTAATTATGGAAGCTAGTGAGTCAGGGAGGACGAATCTGAAGCAAATGTTATGCTGTCCTTTGCTAATGTTTAAAAATACATTTTTTGGCATGATATGGTTAGGTTATCGAGAGGAAGAAATGGAAATTCACGAGAAGAGAATAATAGACTTTTCCGAACAAACTAAAACAAGTATGCCGGCTTGTAGCGTGCTTGTTTTTATCCAAGAAGCCAGCGGTCCAGTTGACTTGTGTCGGACTTACTTAGAGCTTCTTAACTATAAGGAATTTGAATTTAGACAGTCCCATGAACTTTATAAAGGTATAATGAAGCCGGTTAGGCATCATATCGACATTCTGAGTGAGGAACGTCTTTTGCTTCACCTAAACATAATTGAAATAACCACTGGATTCACTTTCGATCTTATGTGTATTTTATTATGTGTAAGGAAGTACGAAAGCCCTATACCAAGTATTTGTCTTGAATTATTTCACGGCTCTGGATACCCTTCTACATATATCACTGACTTTGTCAATGCAATTATCTTACCAGTTAAGTATAACATAGATGGGGTTTGCAAATCATCAAATGATGATCTAGCGTGTATGATTGGAAATAGAAACCTGGGATCAGGACTAGAAACACTGTTTATTTACAGCAATTATAACGAAAACAAAACACATGGTGTTTTTGTGAATACAAGTGTGGCAGAGTTCAAATTCGGGCCTGGGATTCGGTTGTCAGAGCAGAATGAGTGCTATTTAATTAAAGACCAAAGACGTGCGTTTTCTATATTGATGACAGATCCGACACTCGTGTCCCTTGCGTTGTCATATCATTCCATACGAACAGATTCTTGTGCTCCAGAAATGCGTTTAAAGTATTTTGATAAGAACACAAAGACTGAAACTGTTGTGCCAGTTTCTACAATACAAGTCGACTTACTGTGCAGTGCAAGGCAGAGCTGTTACTTCGTAAGACGCACAGATGCCAATGAAGAAATTATCATTGGGAAGCTCGTATTAAGTAACAACAGCATAAATTCTGACACCATCCTTTCTGTTAAACAAGGGCACATAATTATTCCCATCGAGAAGCTCAAACCGCTGAGACTGATTGAATACGAGGAAAGTGGAATTGTTGTTGTTTGTGCTGTTGAAGACGATAATAAAACATTTGTGACAATCTGGACAAATAAACCCGAAGCAGAAGCCGTCGAAGTGCTGGAACTGCAGTATGCAATGTCAGAAATTTCCGAAGCGTCTGTATTTGACGTTGGGATCAATCTCAACGGAACTTTTTGCGTTGTTCTCGAGGATAAGGACGGAAAACATTATTGTGGGGCAACAAGATTTTATAGGCCCTAGGCCACTGGACACAGTGCGAATATAATGAGTTGGTTTAAACCGTGCCGTATACAGTCGAACTTCAATGGCTCGAACATTTTTGGGACCATAGAAAATCGTTCGAGACATGGGTAGTTCGAGCCACTGAGGGTTAATCATGGTGCCAGGTCAGGAAGCAAATAGCGATAATTTAGGGAATTTTTGCTCGATTTTCTACACATTAATTGTATGTTGTGTGTACTCATTAGAATCGCCTCGATGAGGCGATTCTAATGAGTACACACAACATAAAATTCCATGATAAAATAAGAAAAAGAAAATCCCTAAATATTTGTTTTCTTGAGCTATTGGAAGGATTTTATAGGGACTGAAAAACGAGTTCGAATCATCCACGGTAAACGAGCCATCCGGGTTCGAGCCATTGAGGTTCTACTGTATCCCATAAATATTCGGACGCCTTGCCACACTTATTCTAAAATTTGAACAAGTGCAACTTACTACCTGCTGTTGTGTCTTAAAGTTGCGGGATGAGTGGCAAACAGTGTAAATCCTGATAAGACGACGCGTTCTGCGGCGTCTCGTCTGGGTATTCACTGTTTGCTCAGGCCTGTCTGTCCAAATACGTACGGTAAATGCGGTACTTTTGATGTATCAGTCGTGGTTTGTACAATATTTTATTCGTTCATTTGCATGTAAACAAACATATACAATACCAGTGCTCCAGGATCTAACAGTAAACTATATGCTTATACTGGTCATTTCCTAGTTTACATAAAGTACAGTTTTGTTCGTTTGAACGACTGGGAATTTCTTACCCCTTACATAATGCCAACCCAGTTGTCTTCTCTTTTGCAGAATTTGACTGGTCAAGAGCAAATTTAAAACGGCATTATACATGTACATCGATAAATCTAGTACTAAAGCTGGCACAATTAATCGGATAATCAATTGATCGATAAATTCCACAAAAATGATTATCGTTACAGATTTGCTAATAATCGATCATTCGATTTCTGTGTCTGTTTCTTTACCATATTTACCCTTAGTGTTTAGACACCTCAACTACTTACCATGCTTTATCTAACAATTTGAACAAGTACAATTTACTACCCAATGCTGTGTCTTGAAATAGCTGGACGAGTGGTAGACAGTGTAGACCCTGATGAGACGCCGCGTTTTGACATCAATTTTTAAATTTCGCATGCGAACTGCGTTTCAAATAAACCTTCTACCGTTTTCTATAGCTTTTATTAGAAGGTATACAGAAATGGATTAACACTAAAAATATGTTCGATTTTTCGTCCAATATGGCCGCTACAATAAACCTGTAAGAAAACGTTTGATTGCAACTTTTATGACACCATAACCAATATCATGCAAAATGCATGCGTTTCTCCAAAATGCAGTTAGTTTCGCATTGCTATGCAGCGGTTTTGAATGAACCAATTATATTCAAGCTTTATATATACAATTAGTCATTCCGATTGCAGGGTTACGTGTTTTTGCACGATACAGGAATTGAGAAACCCGACTAACAGTTGATGCAAGTTATATACAGGTTAAGGAACAGCCATAGATTCTTGGCTCTTTCTGATTTATCATTAAATTGTAGTTAGCTAGGCTACTAATGAAGCTGAAACCATTAAACTGCAGGGAGCAACGGCTAGCCCTTTCTTAATTAGTTGAGTTCACCCCAAATTCAGTCAGATAAATTCCACACATTGCAATTTAGTAAATCACACACAGAATAAACAGAATAAAAGAGTGCTCTATACAGTTTTTGGTTATTTTGTTAAGAAAGTCTTGTTATTAGCCATGAAGTGAAAGTATATACAGAGCAGAAAACCAAGTGTCAAAGGCTAGCTGATATTTTTTCTACTATTATCGCATTATTGTTCTATATAGTCACCCATTTATGCCAAATGAATTCTTCTTCCTAACTGTCTGGGCAGGCCCATTTCCAGTTTAAGGGGAATCTGACAGCAGTAATACTTTTCAACTTTTATATCACAAATTCATACATTGTAGACTCTCTTAAATACTGCATTTAGCAACTATCAACCTGGGTTGACACTGTTTGCCAAGGTTACATAAAAAAAAATAAGGAGAAAAATATGCTACATTACAAGCAACAATAAGCCGGGACATAGCAAAGTCCATATACAATATTGCAAGTTTGTTCAGTAAAAACTCAGATCAGCTTGTACATTGGCACAGTCCAATCAGGGTATTCATTGTCAGCATGAAAAAGTCAAGTGTATTTTTTTATTAGAACGTATGCATATGCAGGCTAGTCTCAATATTCACTGTGCACATGGAGTTGTGTAGGGGGTTGTGGGATGGTGGAGGTGGGGGTGGGGGAGGGGGACATACTGTTTTCGGTGCATATATCATTATCATTGAAAGTTGATGTTGGTGTTAGTGTTGGCTTTGACATCAACGTCGGCATAGAGTTTTTTAGCTTATAGGATGGCAGCCTCCATCGTCGTCCGTCATGCACACTTTCAAAATGCAGTATCTCTGCAGCCTGCTGGCAGATCTCAACTGAATTTTATCTGTAGCATGTCTTTTGTAGAGGATTGCTTGCATAATTATGCATTCTAGGAAAATTGCTTCAAAACTTTGGTTGCTATGGCAACTGATAGATCCCATAGACTTACTATAGGAAAATGCTTGTGAACAGTGTAGCTCCTTTATTTTTTGTTGGCTCTTCATGAAACTTGCAGACAACTAAGACATGCATAAAATTTCGGAAAAGTTCAATAATGAGTCAGATGGGACCAGCGATAGCAGAGTTACATCCCCTTGATTATCAAAAAAAAAAAAAAAAAAAAAAAAAAAAAAAAAAACACGGCCATAATCACCCTTGTGATCAGTGTAGCTCCATTTTTGTTGGATCTTCATGAAACTTGCAGATAACAATAACATGCATAAAATCTCAGACAAGTTTGAAAATGCATCAGATCAGACCATCCGTCGGTTAGTCCGTCACATAGGATGTATCATATCTAAGGCACCATATATGCTGGGGTTCTGAAATTTCATATGTGGATTGCTTATGAAAAAATAGCAAATTTGTATTGTTTTTTGGTCAGACCTCTCGATGCAGAGAAATGGCCCTTTGCGGACTTAGGCAATTCTGCATAGGAAATGTAAGCAAAACATTTCAAAAACTGCTTTGGCTAGGCTCTTTAATTTTTTTTTCAGGCAGTTTGGGACCAGTGTGTTCCTGACCTGATTAAATTTTTATATAATTTTATGAAAAACTGACCAAATTATGGCCACTTGTGGACTTTGGCATTTTAGCATAGGCAAAGCTTGTAAGCAAAATATCTTAAAAACTACTCAGGTTAGGCTGTTCAGTTTTGGTATGATTTTATGAAAATTTGATCAAATTATGTCCCTTTGTGGACAGGCAGTTTAGCATAGGAAAAGCTTGTAAGCAATCTGTGCTAGGCACTTGAGATTTTGAAGGCAGTTTGGAACCAGTGTGTAGTTGACCTGGTTAAATTTTGATATAGTTTTTATAAATATTTGACCAAATTATGCCCCTTTGTGGACTCAGGCATTCTATCATAGGAAGAGCTTGTAAGCAAAATATCTCAAGAACTACTAGGCTAGTCTCTTGAAATTTTGCAGGCTGTTTTGGACCAATGTAAGAAGACGATTAAATTTTGGTGCAGTTTCATAAACTATTGATCAAATTATGCCACTTTATGGACTAAGGTATTTTAGCATAGGAAATGCTTGTGAGCAAAATATCTAAAGAATGGCTTAGGCTAGGCTTATGAAATTTTTCAGGTAGTTTGGGACCAACGTGAAGATGATCTGATTTAATTTTAGTAAATTTTATGAAAATTTGACCAAATTATGCGCCTTTGTGGACTTAATTTTGCAGCAGACCCTTACATTTCCAGTTTTAGCTTTACAGTGTTGTGGAAAAAACAACAACAACAACAACAAAAAAAAAAAAAAACATTTTTTTTTCATTAAATTAGCCCAAAGTTTCTTTGAGTTTTGTTTCTGTGGCAATATTTGACTCAGTATTGACAAATTCATTCAAATTGGTAATGTTGATGATTGTCAAATTTCGATAATTTGTTAGACATGACAAGCTTTTAAATGTCAAACAAATATTTTTTTTGGCGAATTGTGATAATTTGTGAGTTATGACACTTTTTAGCTCACATGTACGAAGTGCATGAAGAGTTATTGTACTACCCCCAGCATCAGCGGCGGTGTTGTCGGCGTTGAACCAATGCGTCCACAAAATGTTTAAAGTTTTATGGTAAAGTTTCTTTTTATATGATGACAAGCGCGTTCAGGCAGGCTACCCTGTCCGGTGACAGGTTTTGTTAAATGTCTAACAAAAAAAAAAAAACAAAAAAAAAAAAACAAAAGCATCTGATTGTCTGAAATGCTGGTAAGAATAAATGCTGGCTGAATATAGTCTGCATCTGCTGTTCAACACAATGTTAATAGACTAACTGTTCTCTCCTGTGTAGGAAAATCTACAGGTGCCTTTGGGTCAGCTTCAGATTACGATGTTGGAGTTTTATTGCTTCTTAATGGCTCTTATCACTTCATGAAATAATCATTATCAATTAGAGTGAGAAATGCTCTTCCACAGAGAATCTATGGCTGTTCCCTAACCTGTATAGCTGACTTCGTTGTTCATAGCATTGTATGCCATTCCAAATGCATACAGTAAAACCTGTGTAAGAGAGCCACCGTTGAGACTGACTTTAAATAGTGGTTGATGTGGAAAAAGTTGTCTGTCTTATAAAGGTACATGTCATGTAATTTTGCTAGCAAAATTACATGACATGTACCTTTATAAGACAACCACCTTTCCACATCAACCACTAAGGTCAATTTCAAAGGTGGCTGTCTTACACAGGTTTTACTGTATGTTGAATCGCTAGGTATTTTGGCCGGTGGCCTTCCATTACGAAATAAGCTGTTGTGGTTTAACGACACGTCAGTCCTTGTGGGTCATTTTGTGTCATCTCCCAGAGAAAGGGAGAAAAGAGATGGACGAGATAGTCGAGAAGATGAAAGAAAGGGACAGGGAAGAAAAAGGAACAGGAATGAAAATAAAGAAACAGAATAAAACATTCCCCTCTATCCTTACCTGTTACAAGGATAGCAGGCCTTGCCCATCTGTAAGCCAATATCAGTTGGACGCCCCGTCGACGGTAAGATACACGACACCTTCGCCACACCCGACCTACCCCTACGAAATAAACTATACATCGACGAATGTTTTCTGCCGTGTCAATGTTATGTTATGTTATGCTACGTTACGTAATGTTGTTATGTTATGTTATATTATAACGTTATGTTATGTTATTAGGATCGATCAAATTAACCTGTCGCTTTGACCTTTACATTTGATATTCAAAAGGATTTTAGGCAAGATGAGCAAACAATTCTGTATTGCACGTGATACAGCTATTCATTCGCCTGTACAGGTATATACCAATTCTACCTGTTTACGCAGTACACATATACACTTATGAATACTATAATCAAAATATCACAGCAACAGGTCAATTTGGTCGGCCTATAGTAGCCCATGATTCCACGCCAGAGTTATTTCTCTTAAAGGGGTATCAATACCTCTTTTAACCCTTAAAACGCCAAGAAAACCTGCATCTGAAAATGTCGTCTGTTTATGTCATCTGCTAATATTCTTGCAAACTTTTCAAACCTATTTTTGCATACAGGCAAACGGTGTGGACTCAGATCAGACTGTTCCTTTAGTCTAATCTCGGTCCACCCTGTTTGCAGAAATGACTTTTAAAATCACAAGCAGATGACAAAGCAGACGGCAATTGTTGTGATTGGCAGTTTAAGGGTTAAAGTTTGAAGAGAAAGTTGTCGCCATAATAGAGTTAAGGAGGCTAAACTCGAGTTTTTATCATTTTTCAGATTGTATATTTTTGCGATAACTTTATTAATTTATTCTTTTTTTTTTTTTTTTTTTTTAAATATTTGTCTTCATGAAAACTATCGAAGATAAACGTTGAGGAAGAAATGCGCCAACCTCTCGAAAACATTCAATGGACGTAACTGAGTAGGTTCATTGTGCCCTGATTGAATTTTTAAGATTATAAAATTTCGCCATTTTCTATGGCTGTAAATGGCATCCATGCACACTTTTCAGGTAATGTATTATATCGATAGCGAACCATCCCTTCCCACCCAGTCAGCATTCTACGTAAATCTATATCGGGCCGTCATCGGCCCGTCAGGGTAGCTGATGGGCCGATGACGGCCCGATGTAGATTTACGCAGAATGCTAGCTGGGCAGTAAGCATTCTTTATAAATATATAGCGGGCCGTTATCAACCCGTCAGGGTAGCTGACGGGTTGATAACGGCCCGCTATAGATTTATAAGGAATGCCAGCTGTGTTAATACTTGATATTTTATTGCTTTATATAAGCATTCGTTCAACCTTGGCTTTAATTTGTGTAAACGACAGATGAGCAGAGCATTTAACTGTGTTTTTTCCTTTTATTCTTCAAGAAAACTTTCGCACAAAGATCCTTTTAGACATATATCGGTTAGGCATTCTAACGGTGTTCAATTAGGTGATTTTTTTTTCTAAAGAAAATAATAATAATAAAAAAAAACATAGATCATAAATTGTATCGGTTTCAGACGATCATCTGGGTGCGGTCATCTTCAACTCTAAAATTCTACTCTACGAACTATCGGTAAAATAATCTTCATCTGATTGTAGTGAAACCTATGGATATTTCAAACTTGAGACCTAACTGAGATGTCGCCTATCTCCCTCTGCAAGTTTCATCCAAGGAAACATTTTTTTTTATGTCGCCTCTCTGCCTCTATAACTTTCATCCAAGGAAATGTTTTTTGTTGTTGTTTTTTTTTTTTTTTTTTAAGAAAAACGTATGTTTAAAAAGTTATCGCGAAAATTCAATTTGAAAAATATATATAAAATCGTTTTTTCTTAGATCACTAGATTTATGTACACTTGTTACATTTTCCGCATTTTAACAACGGAGACAGCTTTTATGACTTCCTGTCCACGAGGTTATAAAACTTTTTATCCTACTTAGCTCAGCTGAGCATGAAAATAGTTGACATTTTCATATTTATTAGCAGAGAATGTTTCATGCTAAGCGATGCTGAGCAAGAAATAACGTGCAATTGTTAGAAATTTCAGATTTTTAGCGGGACAAATCATATGCTCAGCATTTTAACATGAGAGACAACTTTGGTGACTTCCTGGCCGTGAGGTTATATTTTTTTCATGCCATTAATAGTTTGAGTAATTTGAGATTTTTAGCAGGAAAAATTTCATGCTCAGCAGTCGAGCATGAAAAACGTTTTTTAAACCTCGGAGCCTTTGCCTTTCTACACACCAATCTGTTATGAAAAGGGGTTTGGCCTAAACAGAAACAAAATGCTCTCCCTATTCAGAAGGAAATCATTTTGACAGAGTTGCTTCCCCTGAAATGTTATCCATTCGTCTTAAAAAGTAAATGACTCCATGCCAGAATTATTTACCTTGATGGTAAAGCTGTTCTTCGCAAAGTAAGAATCGGTACAGTTCCGGAATTACCCTGCGCAAAGTAAGAATTCTCGTGCACTTTTCCGGGCGAAGTAGGAATTCTTACTTTGCGCAGGACGATTCCGGAATTGCTCCTGCGCAAAGTAGGAATATGGACATAGTGAGAATATCTATCATTGTACATGTATTTGTAATTAGTTTTTCTTATGGCAGTAAGTCGTACTTTTGAAATCTTCTTTCGAATTTGAAAATAAATAAAAGGATTAGATCAGATTTTTCCTTTCGCTGTATTTCCATTCTCCTGCATTGTTTTGCGTGGGGGTGGGGGGTGGGGGGGGGGTGGGGTGGTAAAAATGACTGAGATAGAGTTGCCAACCAGTCAACAAGTATGAAATGACGGTCAGTGTCGTCTGACGTCTTCAACCATGTTTTCCAATCAGGGTGTTTGGACGTTTTCAAAGCTTACTTTTCCACTTGTTTCCATTAGGTTATGATTTATTATTGCATAAAAAGCAATGTCGCACGTTATTAGCATCCATGCACTAACCGGCGAAAAGCCATGTATTAACGAGGCAATTCACGCGCTGCTAATGCACGGCTACGCAACTTTCAATATGTTCGTACCGGGGCCACAGATTTGCTGCCGTTACGAGATGTGTAGTGCCCGGCCCTAGAACGAGCATAGTCCGTGGAAATTGCATTCGCGAGACATCGGTGAAGAGGCGAAACAAAATAGTGCAAGAAATAACGCGAAATGTAGCAAATATTTACAGTTTTTATGCAGTAATAGCGATCGGACATGGTTTTCAATGCATTAACATCCGCCAGGTCCCTAGGGAGGTGTTGAAAACCGCGGCCTCCGACCTCGATTTTCAACACCTCCCTCGGGACCTGGCGAATGTTAATGCATGAAAAACCATGTTTGATCTTTATATTATTGTGGCGCTTCCTATGCATCTTATTTGTGTGATCACTAATTTAAACGCATGTACGCATTAAACATCATGCAGTCAGCATTACATTAACACGCCTATACAAAATATTATTATGTCTGCTCAAAACATAATTGCGGGTAACCTTTAGAACTGCCTCATTGTTAAAGCGTTTCTAACCCTTGTCCTGCTGAATAAATTAAGATGCCACGCCTACTTCTAATTTTCAGCCAATCAGATTATTTGATCCATATTGTTGCTATAAATTCACATACTTAATGGCAAACAGTACAGATCCAGATCAGTTGGCTTCAGAAGCCAACTGATCTGGAGCTACACTGTTTGCAAAGGAAGGGTATATCCGGGTTCAGCAGGACAAGGGTTAAGATTATCCAGAATCTATAACAATCATAGATTGCGGGTACTCATGTAGGCGGTTTAATACGAGAGCCCACTAACTATTTTTTTAAAGAAAAAAAAAGTAATGTTATCCATGTACACCCATTCTTTCTCTGAATGAAGCGGGGTTAACCGGGATCTTCATTGAATGGACTTGTTAACGTAATTGAACGCCAAACAAAGAAATTATGAAAGAAGGAAAGAAAGTTAACAGAAAGGAAGGAAGAATGGAAGGACATGCCACAAATAGAAATAGGACTCTACCAGTATATAATATGGGCGAGCTTACTCAGTTTAAAGTGTTTTTTTTTTTGTTTTGTTTTCATCTATTCATGCTCTGCCTATTCATATTATCCAACGCACGATGCGTAACTTTAAACGTTAAACTGCAGTATAGCGACATTTTTTTTTCTTTGTAATTTTCAAAGATTTTATTTTTGTAATTTTCAAAGAAAAACAAAAACAAAAAACAAAACAAAACAGAAAAAAAACAAAAAAAAAAACAAAAAAAAAAAAAAAAAAAAAAAAAAAAAAAAAAACAACAAACAAAACAAAAAAACAAAAACAAAAAAAACAACAACATTCCATTTGAATCATCTGCCTAGCAGCTGAATATCTTGAAATGTCAAGTCTTTTTTACTGAAAGTTTAAGATAATAACGTTAACCATCAAAGCGCTAAGCATCCTAAATTTAGGATGCTTAGCGCTTTGATGGTTAACGTTATTATCTTAGTCTTTTGAAGCTTAGCATGCCGAGTAAAATTGCAGCAGACATTTTGAACCGCCTCGCCGAGGCGGTTCTAACGAGTACCCACAATCAATGTTTTTAAGCAAAAATAAGAAAATTAATGTATACCCATGTAAACCCCAGTTTTACTGTATAAAGGTGGGGTTTAAGGGGGTCAAAACTATATATATAGGCGTGTTTTCGTGATGTCCTAGAATTGTCCAGTACAATTCCGGAATTGGCGGACAAAGCCAGAATTGGTACTTTGCGCAAGACACTTCCGGAATTGTACCAGTTCTTACTTTGCGCCGAACAGTCACTTCCCTTACCCCTTGCGATGATGAATAAAATAAGATGCCACACCCAATTCAAATTTTCAGCCAATCAGATTACTTAATCCAGATTGTTGATACAAATCCACATACTTAATGACAAACAGTGCAGATCCAGATCAGTTGGCTACTGAAGAAGAAATCTAATCTGGATCTGTACTGTTTGTAAAAGCAGGGCCTATCCAGGTTCAGCAGGACCAGGGTTAAAATCACCTCGACATATCAGATTTGCAGAATTTAGAAAATAATGAATCGAACAGCCACATTTAATAAATGTATATGTAATTTGACTCCTCAAGTTAGAGATATACTGAAAATATTGTGGAAAAGAGGAGAAATTGCTACTTAGGAGCAATTTCTGATCTTTTCCACAATATTTTGTTACCTGTTGTTAGATTTTCATGTTTAAGCAGGGACCAGATTATCGCTTCGAGATAAGCGATTATTCGAGATAAACGAGGTCGAGATAACGAGAGTCAACTGTATTTCAATATCGTTTTGGTATTCTAGCCAAGAGTTACAAGTTGTTGAAAATGGCATTTTTGCAGCTGTTTCTCATTATTTACCTATAGGTCAGAAAGGGGCCGTTCAGAAATTCTTCACTGTTTGCTCCGGCCTGTCTCTCCGAATAGGTGGAGTAGGTACATTAATTTGATCAAATCGATCCCGCTCAGAAATCATCTGAAAGTTGTCGCCGAGATACAGTAGCTTAGCATGCTGGCTAAAAATTTCATCAGACGAAATTTTGAAATATTTTTTTCTTATTTTCCACAGAAAATAGCATTTGGCATTTGATGCATATTGACTCCTAAGGAGACAATTTGCATGAAGTGTCAAATCCCAGAAATTTATATGACGTCTGCTGAATTAGCCAAGAGCGCGATCAAGATTAAAGGAAACCACAATGTTGGTGGTGTTGTTTCTGAGATGAAAGACATTGACAAATCGAATATTTCGAGGCAAATTTGATTAAAATCAGATGAAAAATAAGTAACATCACCAAAACATACTTATATAAATATTTAGCAAATATTTACAGTTTTTATGCAGTAATAGCGATCGGACATGGTTTTCAATGCATTAACATCCGCCAGGTCCCTAGGGAGGTGTTGAAAACCGCGGCCTCCGACCTCGATTTTCAACACCTCCCTCGGGACCTGGCGAATGTTAATGCATGAAAAACCATGTTTGATCTTTATATTATTGTGGCGCTTCCTATGCATCTTATTTGTGTGATCACTAATTTAAACGCATGTACGCATTAAACATCATGCAGTCAGCATTACATTAACACGCCTATACAAAATATTATTATGTCTGCTCAAAACATAATTGCGGGTAACCTTTAGAACTGCCTCATTGTTAAAGCGTTTCTAACCCTTGTCCTGCTGAATAAATTAAGATGCCACGCCTACTTCTAATTTTCAGCCAATCAGATTATTTGATCCATATTTTGGCTATAAATTCACATACTTAATGGCAAACAGTGCAGATCCAGATCAGTTGGCTTCAGAAGCCAACTGATCTGGAGCTACACTGTTTGCAAAGGAAGGGTATATCCGGGTTCGGCAGGACAAGGGTTAAGATTATCCAGAATCTATAACAATCATAGATTGCGGGTACTCATGTAGGCGGTTTAATACGAGAGCCCACTAACTATTTTTTTAAAGAAAAAAAAAGTAATGTTTATCCATGTACACCCATTCTTTCTCTGAATGAAGCGGGGTTAACCGGGATCTTCATTGAATGGACTTGTTAACGTAATTGAACGCCAAACAAAGAAATTATGAAAGAAGGAAAGAAAGTTAACAGAAAGGAAGGAAGAATGGAAGGACATGCCACAAATAGAAACAGGACTCTACCAGTATATAATATGGGCGAGCTTACTCAGTTTAAAGTGTTTTTTTTTTTTTTTTTGTTTTGTTTTCATCTATTCATGCTCTGCCTATTCATATTATCCAACGCACGATGCGTAACTTTAAACGTTAAACTGCAGTATAGCGACATTCTTTTTTCTTTGTAATTTTCAAAGATTTTATTTTTGTAATTTTCAAAGAAAAACAAAAACAAAAAACAAAACAAAACAGAAAAAAAAAACAAAAAAAAAAACAAAAAAAAAAACAAACAAACAAAAAAACAAAAACAAAAAAAAACAACAACATTCCATTTGAATCATCTGCCTAGCAGCTGAATCACTTGAAATGTCAAGTCTTTTTTACTGAAAGTTTAAGATAATAACGTTAACCATCAAAGCGCTAAGCATCCTAAATTTAGGATGCTTAGCGCTTTGATGGTTAACGTTATTATCTTAGTCTTTTGAAGCTTAGCATGCCGAGTAAAATTGCAGCAGACATTTTGAAATTGCAGCAGACGACATTTTAAAATTAACTTTCTTATCTTGCCAGAAAATAGGGTTTGACATGCAAATTATCTCCTAGTCAACTAACGAGGAATGTCAAAACCTATTTTCAGACAAAAAGTAAGAAAAACAATTTGCATGAATTGTCGTTTTCTGAAAAAAAAAAAATTAAAAAAATTAAAATAAATAAATAAATAAGAATGTTTTAAATGTTGCCTACTGATTTTTTTTTTTTTTACCTGCATATTTCTTATTTTTCCACGAAACCTTATGTTGTAGGTATTGACTAGAAATGTTTTGTTGAGGTGCTTCTAATGAGAAGCGACAACATATGTTTCAATGGAAATACAGTCGATTCCCGTTATCTCGAATTCCAAGGGACTCACTGAAACACTTCGAGATACCCGTACTTCGACATATCAGAGTTGAGAGAGTGAGGAAAACAATAAATTGAACAACCACATTTAACAAATGAATATGTAATTTGACTCCTGAAGTTAGAAATATATATATAAAATAATGTGGAAAAGAGGAGAAATTGCTCCTTAGGAGCATTTTCTCCTCTTTTCCACATTATTTTGTTACCTGTTTTCATAGTTACATGTTAAAACAGGGACCAGATTTTCACTTCGAGATAAGCGGTAATTCGAAATAAGCGAGTTCGAGATAACGAGGTTCGACTGTATAAGAAAACTATCATGTAGATACCCCGGCTTATCTGCAGCTGTGATTTTGTACAATGTCATTTGTTGGGTTTAGTATTTTCATTATTATTATCATTAATATTTTTTGCATTTTTTGTTTTCATTTTTCTCAAAGAAATGAAAACAGAAAACAGACAAATATCAGATTTGAACAACTAAATAAAAAGAGCCGCCCTCTCTCCATGGGTGAAAGTCATTAACTCATTTATGCTGCCTTTCGTTTGTGGGGCTCCGTATTATTATTATTATCATTATTATTATTAATCCCATTTATGCCTTTTATTACAGACAGTCGTTTAATCATTTAACTTAACAATTTGACAACTTTTTTTTTTGTATATTCGCAAATATTGCAGATAAAATAAATACTGCCGTTAGTCATTTATTTTCTAATTGGTTCACGTGACCAGAAGTAATCCCTACCCGCCATGAAAATGCGACAATAATCAACGCCATGCACCGCCTACATTCGTTTCTTTGCCCATCTGTCATGAGCAGATTAATTAACATAAGTCCTAATCCTTCTTACAGACTTTTTTGTGGTTTTGAGTAAAGTTTAACATCTACACTTAAATGATAAAATCATGGCTTGAATTTTTATGCGCTTCATTGACTTAGATTTGTCACCATTTTATTTCTGAAAAAAAAAAAAAACAACAACAACAAAAAAAAAAAAAAAAAAAAAAAAAAAAAAATCCCACTTTGGGTACCTTTCACATTTTTTTATTTTTAATTAAAATATTTATTGATTAAAACATATATTGATTAAGAACATGTTGACATTTCTGCAAACAAACTATGGAGACTCTGATCAGACGCCGCTAACTGCGGCGTTCGCTCTGGGTCTACATTGTTTGCATACGTCCAAAAAATCTGACTAAGCTCATATTGATTAGGTATGAATTGTAATTTCTGCAAGCAAACTGTACAGACCCAGATCAGACGCCGATAAGTGCCGCGTCAGCTCTTCGTCTACATTGTTAGCCCACTTCCAGTCATTGGGCTCTAGCTTATATTGGTTAGGAACAAACTGACATTTCTACAAGTAAACTGTGGGGACTGATTAGACGCCGCTTACTGTGGCGCCACTCAGGGTCTACATTATTTGCCTACGTCCAAACACTGGACTATCTATCTATCTATCTATCTATCTATCTATCTATCTATCTATCTATCTATCTATCTATCTATCTATCTATCTATCTATCTATCTATCTATCTATCTATCTATCTATCTATCTATCTATCTATCTATCAACGTAAGCAAGAAAGAAGGACTGAAAAAAAAACTACATTCAACAACATACATGGTACATTCTGTTTCTAGATGTGTAGGTGATGCCTGTAAAGAAGAATTCTAAAATTGTAGGGACAGTGTTTGTTGGTAGAAGGATGCTTGTACTGTTTTTATCATTGAATCATTCTCTTTCCAGCTTTCCCCTTAACTAAACTACTAGTTTAATATATTCTCGCTTTGTCCAAACTGTTCCCACTTTGCGCAGGCACCTGTACTACAATATCTCTTGCGCATCATTTGGAAAACAGGCCTATACAAATATATTGAAAATTTCACCTCCAAAAACTGAAAATTTTCAGATAAAACTCTGATATTTTCCATATTTCTGCTGAAAACATAGATTGTGGGCACTCGCTAGAACCGCCTCGCCGAGGCGGTTCTAACGAGTACCCACAATCAATGTTTTTAAGCAAAAATAAGAAAATTAATGTATACCCATGTAAACCCCAGTTTTACTGTATAAAGGTGGGGTTTAAGGGGGTCAAAACTATATATATAGGCGTGTTTTCGTGATGTCCTAGAATTGTCCAGTACAATTCCGGAATTGGCGGACAAAGCCAGAATTGGTACTTTGCGCAAGACACTTCCGGAATTGTACCAGTTCTTACTTTGCGCCGAACAGTCACTTCCCTTACCCCTTGCGATGATGAATAAAATAAGATGCCACACCCAATTCAAATTTTCAGCCAATCAGATTACTTAATCCAGATTGTTGATACAAATCCACATACTTAATGACAAACAGTGCAGATCCAGATCAGTTGGCTACTGAAGAAGAAATCTAATCTGGATCTGTACTGTTTGTAAAAGCAGGGCCTATCCAGGTTCAGCAGGACCAGGGTTAAAATCACCTCGACATATCAGATTTGCAGAATTTAGAAAATAATGAATCGAACAGCCACATTTAATAAATGTATATGTAATTTGACTCCTCAAGTTAGAGATATATTGAAAATATTGTGGAAAAGAGGAGAAATTGCTACTTAGGAGCAATTTCTGATCTTTTCCACAATATTTTGTTACCTGTTGTTAGATTTTCATGTTTAAGCAGGGACCAGATTATCGCTTCGAGATAAGCGATTATTCGAGATAAACGAGGTCGAGATAACGAGAGTCAACTGTATTTCAATATCGTTTTGGTATTCTAGCCAAGAGTTACAAGTTGTTGAAAATGGCATTTTTGCAGCTGTTTCTCAATATTTACCTATAGGTCAGAAAGGGGCCGTTCAGAAATTCTTCACTGTTTGCTCCGGCCTGTCTCTCCGAATAGGTGGAGTAGGTACATTAATTTGATCAAATCGATCCCGCTCAGAAATCATCTGAAAGTTGTCGCCGAGATACAGTAGCTTAGCATGCTGGCTAAAAATTTCATCAGACGAAATTTTGAAATATTTTTTTCTTATTTTCCACAGAAAATAGCATTTGGCATTTGATGCATATTGACTCCTAAGGAGACAATTTGCATGAAGTGTCAAATCCCAGAAATTTATATGACGTCTGCTGAATTAGCCAAGAGCGCGATCAAGATTAAAGGAAACCACAATGTTGGTGGTGTTGTTTCTGAGATGAAAGACATTGACAAATCGAATATTTCGAGGCAAATTTGATTAAAATCAGATGAAAAATAAGTAACATCACCAAAACATACTTATATAAATATTGACCCTCTTAAACCCCATTTTTATATTGTAAAACTGGGGTTTACGGAGTTATACACTACTTTTCTTATTTCTCCTGAAAACATAGATTGTGGGTACTCGTTAGAACCGCCTCACCGAGGTGGTTCTAACGAGTACCCACAATCTAAATCTCGAGTAGAAATATGAAAAATATCAGGAATATTTGTCTGAAAATTTCCATTTTTTTTGGGTGGTGAAATTTTCAGTATAATTGAATGAGCGTGTTTTCGTAATGGTTTTCAAGGTTTGACGATATCAAAAATGCTGTTATAGGCCATTTTGATTATTTATTGAAGCTTTATGACGTCATAAAGCCTCATTTAAATATGCAAAAATTAACCCATTTAAGCCTAGTGTCCCATAAAATGGCAAACAGTGTAGATCCAGATCAGACGCCGCAGAACGCGGTGTCTGATCAGGATTTACACTGTTTCCATTTAAGGACAGGCATTTCATTTAAAACATGGTAATAATGAAACTACCCAGATTCCTCCTTTACTGGAAATGGACAGTCCAAAGAGTTAAGGTAGAAGAATCCATTCGGCTTATAAGGAATAAATAAGTAAAATTTTCATCAATAATCAACCTCTATATTTGTATATTTAGTACATGTATATGTAACTTCTTCTGTGGGCATTTAATGGGCTTTGCTTTAAAAACCGCATAAATTTCTGTCATTAAGAAGACTTTATTTAATATTTTGAAATGTTTAAAAACTCATTAAGCCATTTATGCCAAGTGGACTCTTCCACCTTAACTCTTTGGACAGGTTCATTTCGAATATAAGTGGTGTCTGGTTGATTCTTATTATTATCATGTTTCGTATAAACTTCTGAACTTAAAGCAAACAGTGTAGAATCGGATCAGACGCCGCTTTGATCTGGGTCTATACTGTTTGGCAATGTTCCTTCTATGGAACTCTAGGCTTAAATCGGTTAAATATTCAATATAGCGGCGCCCTTGATAATGGGTTTGAAATCTTTAATCTTTAACGGCCTTAATTTATATCCGATTTTGATCAAATTTACAACAAGATGCGAGATTTGTCTAGATCTTTCATCTTAGGCCTAGTCTTCACCAACTTTGCGTTTCCTTTAAACCTTGCTATTGCCTTTAAAGGTCGTCTTCAAATTTATAATGTCGCATGTAATCGTCAATCAGAATATCAATGTCCGCCACTCTATCTGCTCCCATGGGTACCAGGCTTAATAATCCCAGAAATAATGGAGCTTCCCTACCTGGGATCTTTTTCTCCATTTCAGGGTGAACTACCGTTTGCAGATTAGTGTCACGTTTCAAATCTCGCTGCATGTCTTGAATGTATTTCAATATTTTGTTCTTTATTTCTTTCTGTTCACCATTTTCACAAGAGCGATGAATTTGTAAGAGAGGCGTTACTATCTCAATATCCAAGACCTGAAAATAATTCCTCCATCTCCGTATGATATGAATGTATTGATCAACTGCTTGTCTGTCATACAGCTTTGAAGATTTCGCCGATTTGATCAGCTCTAGAAAGTCTCTCAATGTATCGATGTTTGTCTGTGTTTCTGGCAAGATCCGGTTAACTGCAGCAGTGAAGTCTAATCGTTTAAGATCCATCTCGTTTTCTAGATCTCTCATAATCTGTATTTCCTCACCAAGGGTCTTTTGATAATCTTTCAGTCGCATCACCATCTTCATGTCATTTACTGAAAGAGTCAGTAACATATAAAACAAGAGGACCATGATGGTCCTATATCGCTCGCCTGAGCAAACAGGTTTGCATACTTAATGTTGAAGTTTCAGCCAAGTTCACTGCTCTAAGATTTATGTATAAATTTTATAACCATGACGAATTATGACGACTTGAACAAACTTGGTAGAGGAACCAAAGGAACATTCCTGCCAAGTTGAACTGAAATCGGTTCAGTGGTTTCTGACAAGACGATTTTTAAAGTTTTCTATTTAGATATAGAGGGAAAATAAGCTCCACCCCCTAGCAGGCATGTTTTCTAACAAATCAGGATTGGTTGAACATTCTTGGTAGAGGGTCACCAAAGCATTATTGAAATTGGTCAGGAGGTATTTGAAAGAAGCATTTTAAAGTTTTCTATACAGATATATACCGAAAATAAGCCCCGCCCCCTGGAGGCCAAGTTTTTTGACGTATCATGAAGGCTTGAACCATCCTGGTAGAGGGTCACAAAAGCAACATTCTTGCCGAGCTACATTGAGCTCGGTCCAACGGTTTCTTACGAGCAGATTTTTAAGTTTTTTATATAGACATATAGGGGAAAATAAGCCCCGCCCCCTAGCGGCCATGTTTTTGATGATCATGATAGCTTGAACAACCTTTGTAGAGGGTCAACAAGGAAACATTCCTGCCAAGTTATATTGAAATCGGTCCATTCGTTTCTGACAAGATTTTTTAGTTTTCTATATAGATATATAGGGAAAATAAGCCCCACCCACTAGCAGCCATGTTTTTTGACAAATCATGATTGCTTGAACAATTTTGGTAGAGGGTCACCAAGGAAACATTTTTGCCAAGTTGTAATGAAATTGGTCCTGTGGTTTCTGAAAAGAAGACTTTTAAAGTTTTTCTATATAGATATATAGGGAAAATAAGCCCCGCCCCCTGGCTGCCCTGTTTTTTGATGAATCATGATGGCTTGCATAACCTTGATAGAGGGTTACATAAGAAACATTTCTGCAATGTTAAATTGAAATCAGTCCAGTGGTTTCTGACAAGAAGATCATTAAAGTTTTCTATGTAGATATACGGGGAAAATAAGCCCCGCCCCCTACCAGCCATGTTTTTTGACAAATCATGATCGGTTGAACAATCTTAATAAAGGGTCACCAAGGAAACATATCTGCCAAGTTATATTGAAATCGATCCAGTGGTTTCTGACAAGAAGATTTTTTTTGAAGTTTTCTATGTAGATATATATAGGGAAAATAAGCCCCGCCCCTACCAGCCATGTTTTGACAAATCATGACGGCTTGAACAATCTTGGTAAAGGGTCACCAATGAAACGTTTCTGCCAAGGTATAGTGAAATCGGTCCAGTGGTTTCTGACAAGAAGATTTTTTCAAGTTTTCTATATAGATATATAGGGAAAATAAGCTCCACCCCCTTGCAGCCATGTTTTTTGACAAATCACGATTACCTGAACAATCTTGGTAGAGGGTCACCAAGGAAACATTTTTGCCAAGTTATAATGAAATCGGTCAAGTGGTTTCTGACAAGAAGATTTTTCAAGTTTTTCTATATAGATATATAGGGAAAATAAGCCCCGCCTATTGGCGGCCATGATTTTGGACAAATCCAAATGGCTTGAACAATCTTGGTACAGGATAACCAAAGGAACATTTCTGCCACATTATATTTCAATCGTTACAGTGATTTCTGACAAGAAGATTTTTTAAGTTTTCTATGTAGTTATATAGGGAAAATAAGCTCCGCCAACTGGCGGCCATGTTTTTTGACGAATCCAAATGGCTTGAACAATCTTGGTACAGGATCACCAAAGGAACATTTCTGCAAAATTATACTGAAATCGGTCCAGTGGTTTCTAACAAGAAGATTTTTAAAGTTTTCTATATAGATATATAGGGAAAATAAGCCCCGCCCCCTGGCGGCCATGTTTTTTGACGAATCCAAATGGCTTATATAATCTTGCAAGAGGATCACCAAAGGAACATTTCTGCAAAATTATATGGAAATCGGTCCAGTGGTTTCTGACAAGAAGATTTTTAAAGCTTTCTATACAGATATATAGTGAAAATAAGCCCCGCCCCCTGGCGGCCATGTTTTTCGACAAATCCAAATGGCTTGAACAATCTTGGTACAGGATCACCAAAGGAACATTTCTGCAAAATTACATGGACATCGGTCTAATGGTTTATGACAAGAAGATTTTTAAAGTTGTCTATATTTTATATAGGGAAAATAAGCCCCGCCCCCTGGCGGCCATGTTTTGTGACAAATCCAAATGGCTTGAACAATCTTGGTAGAGGATCACCAAAGGAACATTTCTGCAAAATTACATTGAAATCAGTCCAGTGGTTTCGGACAAGAAGATTTTTAAAGTTTTTTTTTTATATAGATTGTATAGGGAAAATACGCCACGCCCCCTGGCGGCCATGTTTTTTGACGAATCCATATGGCTTGAACAATCTTGGTAGAGAATCACCAAAGGAACATTTTTGCAAAATTATATTGAAATCGGTCCAGTGGTTTCGGACAAGAAGATTTTTAAAGTTTTCTATATAGATATATAGGGAAAATAAGCCCCGCCCCCTTGCGGCCATGTTTTTTGACAAATCCAAATGGCTTGAACAATCTTGGTAGAGCATCATCAAAGGAACACTTCTGCAAAATTATATTGAAATCGGTCCAGTGGTTTTAGACAAGAAGATTTTTTAAGTTTTTAATTAAAAAATCTACTTTTAGCTCCTGTGACCTAGATATGCAACGGGCCGGAACCATTTGAACAACTTTGAAAGAGGACCAACCAAGGATCATTCCTGTGAAGTTTGGTCAAATTTCCACCAGTGGTTTAGGAGGAGATGTTGTTTAAAGATTGTGGACAGACGGACATCCGGACGACGACGACGACAACGACGCCGACGACGACGACGGACGGTGAGTGATCACAAAAGCTCAGAGCTAAAAAATATAAGTAAATATACCCAGCAAATGCTACAATCACGAAGCACAGCCTTTTATATAGTAAAACTGGGGCTTACTGGGGTGTACATTATTATTATTATTATTATTATATTTTTTTTTTATCTTTTTTTGCTCAAAAACATGTTTTAGGGTACTCGTTAGAACCGCCTTGGCGAGGCCCCAACTATACAAAATGCCAAAGTTGAAAAGTGGCATAACTCTGGCAAAAGTAATCCAAAGTTCACCAAACCTTAATCAAGTCATCTACACATTGGTTCCAAATTGCTTGCAAAATTTCATGAGTCTATTTAAGTGATTCCTTAGATATTCTGCTTACTAGCGTGACGTACGGATGAAGTTGGGGGCATATTTACATAAAATGGACCGAGACAAGCGAAAAAGTGCCTTCGAACAAGCGCAAAATGCGCGTATTCAGATAACCCTTCGCGTGCGCAAATCATCATCTGGGCCTTCATTACGAAAACACGCCTATTCAAATATACTGAAAATTTTACAACCAAAAAAGGACAATTTTCAGATAAAAAATTCTGATATTTTCCATACTTCTGCTCAAAACATAGATTGTGGGTACTCGTTAGAACCGCCTCGTTGAGGCGGTTCTAACGAGTACCCACAATCTATGTTTGTGAGCAGTAATAAGAAAAATAATGTATACCCCTGTAAACCCCAGTTTTACTATATAAAAGTGGGGTTTAAGGGGGTCGAAATTATATAGGTATGTTTTCGTGATGCTTTGCTCGCCATTCATACACTCTGTAGTAGAATGTATTCAATGATTCTATAAGTGGACAGTGTAGACTCTGGTCAGACTGCGCGAATACGCGAAACACGTTTTCTCATGGAGCGGTCGAAATAACACCACAAAATAACACTTCAAACGATTCTTCACCAACTGTCCAAACATTACGAAAACACGCCTATTCAAATATATTGAAAATTTTACAACCAAAAACCGGAAAATTTTCAGATAAAAAAATCTGATATGTTTCATATTTCTGCTCAAAACAGATTATGGTTGCTCGTAAACACCGGCACAGTGTTTTACTGAATGACAAAAAGTGCAGATCCAGATCAGTCGGCTTCTTCCGACTGATGTGGATCTACACTTTTTGCAAAGGTATGCATATCCCGGTTCAGCAGGACCAGTGTGAAGTTGGGCAACAATGTAAAAATTAGTCGTTCGTATGAAGGTACTTGCAGTGATGCTAAAATTGCTAATGACCAGCATTAAAGGCATAGTCCGCAGAATTCCGTGTCCCATCATCGGTTATGGATAAAAAAATTGAGTCAGGTCACAGCATTACGTACAAGATTGCATGTACGCCCAGAGAAGACTCCGATTAACCTGTGCATCCGCGCAGTCTGATCAGTCTGTCCACCCGAAGCCCTTTTGGATCCTTCGCTACCCACAGAGTGCCTGTGAAGACAGATCAGACTGCGCGGATGCGCAGGCTGATCTGAGTGTTCGCTGGGCGAAGTGCAATCTTGTAGGAAGTGATGTGGCCCGGCTCAAATTTTATTGTGATGGGAACTAGTCCCACTAAAATTCATCGACGCCTACCTTTAGATAGTATATTCTCCGGTTTTGTAAGTTTAGTCAGCAAGTCCTTCCTACAGTCTTCATATTCATCATCCCAGAGTTTGACATCTAAGGTTACAGTTTTGCACGAGATTGACTTTAACACGGCTGGCGTGATCAATATGTCATGCATAAGAGGTCGTAGTTTGTGTTTCCGGTGTAAACTCCATAGCTCATCAAGCGAATCTATCCGATCAAACCCGATTGCTAGTACTATGCCTAAAATAAACCATGCAAATAACCCATTAAGGTTCCTAAACCCTACTAACTTTGAAAATTTTCCCACACAGAGTTTTGACTTCATCTAATCAGAGCCTAACTGGAAGATTATTATGAACTCGAATTCGGATATCAAATGCCAGTGATGTTGGTCTATCCATAAAGAGCCTGAACAAAATTAACAGAACATCGCATTAAGAAGCATGTCGGTGCACGTGATCAAATTCTTTTTAGTTGAGAGTGTTTGGAAACATGGAGATAACATAGCTTCGTTACATAATAAATTATCGTGTTGGTATATAACACACCTGTATGCCTTGCGGTACAAGCCAGTTTAATAGCGACACGGTAGAGTACAGAACTTCAAGTCCAGCGGTCCGGGTTCGATCCTCGGTCGAGGAAAATGTGATTTGCATTTTATCACCTGTTACATACTAACCACTAAACATAAACACTTTAGAAAATCGGAATTTTACGCATTATTTCTAGACGGTAACACATTATTTATGAATCCAGTATTCCATCTGGCCCTCAATATTTTAGGCATGCAAGCAAACAGAGACTCGCCATGTCAACATCAACACAATGTCACGCGTACCCTACAAGAAACTCCACCCTGGTTAGTCTGACCAGGGTCATCGCTGTGGGCTTAGTGGATTAACAAAACGCAAGGTTTCTTTCTGCGGACAGCAGACTGATCAGACTAGGATTGCACAGGCTGATTTGTGTCGTTCACTGGGAACACAGATCATTATGTTACTTTTGTCTTGCTGTGGCTCGTTTAAGAAGTAAAAGAGTTTATATTGTGTATTGATCTTGATCATCCACGCGCTTTACGCACTGGGTGAAAACACGGGTAACTCCCTATACATGTTTTATCCTATTTTAGTAAAATTCCATATCGCTACATCTTAAAGACTTCTGCAGATGTTTCAATGAAGTTTTCAGCATTTATTTGAAATATGATCTTCTCTGGAAAATGAAATATTTAGACACGATCAAACATTTAAAAGGAGACATCATTGATGGAAATGTTAAGATTTTATGCACTTTTTAATAAGCGCCTGGCAGAGTTTTCACCTAGTAGATAAGTGCAGCTCTTCGCCTGGAAACAACATTTGGCCCCAATACAAGATAAGAGAATGCCGAGGTTGAATTTCCTTCTTCACAGAAAACCGTATCCCTTTAGTTCTTTATTTTGAAATGCCAGCCGAAAGTTGACCTCTTAATTTGCAGAATTTTGATTGTTACTCCCAGTGATTGCATGTAGACGCATGAGCCCCCATCCTGCATTTACAGAATTGAGAACAGCCTGTTAAGAATGACTAATATTATTGTTTGGAATGTTTTCTCTATATTCGAACAGCAAAGGCTCTGCTGCGGCTGTGTACATGCGCAGGCTTGTCCAAGCCTTTACTGGTCTAATAACCATCAGTCTACGAACCATCATTCACGAGCTGGCTCCTATCGGCGATCCTTAGTTGCAACCCATCTTTGGGTTATGTCGCTTGAAAAAAGGGATAAACGAAAACACTTTGGTTCATTCGTCACAAGCTCAACTGTCCATATTGGCATACGGAGAAAGCTATCAACATTTGAGCCTACATCACGAAAACATACCTATATAGTTTTGACCCCCTTAAACACCACTTTTATATAGTAAAACTGGGGTTTACAGGGGTATACATTATTGTTCTTATTTCTGCTCAGAACATAGATTGTGGGTACTCGTAAGAACCGCCTCGCCGAGGCGGTTCTAACGAGTACCTACAATCTATGTTTTGAACTCATATAAGAAAATTATCAGAATTTTTTATCTGATAATTTCATTTTTTGGTGGTAAAATTTTCAATATATTTGAATAGGCGTGTTTTCGTAATGAAACATGACAAAACCAATCAAATTATTATGTGCATAGAGAGGCCGATTGAGATCAGCTTGGGCATCCTCCCAGTCTGACCAGTCTTCGCTGTCCGCGTGAAGAAACCGTGGGTCCTAAGATACCCATTGAGTGCATTCATAAGCGAAGCATCTGGTCACACTATAGCCGGATTCCCAGACTGATCTGAAGCTTCGCCCGGCGCACTGGCTGATCTAAAGCTTCGCCCGGCGCACTGGCTGATCTGAAGCTTCGCCCGGCGCACTGTTATTTTGTTGTTTTTTGTCATATGGCTCATTTCATCATTGCACGCTAACCTACTCGCTGAGCGCATGTAGCGAGGGTTATGATCAGAATGCTCGGCAGCTCAGGATGACGATACTGCGTACGTGCGCCATTTTCTTGGTTGTGTCATGCTGTGGGTCGTTACATCAAAAACAAGGGACCGACACTGAGTGTCGTGGCACAAGAATGAAGTAACACGCTCTCTTTACTAAAAGACCGGTGCACATTTGACAGCTGTTC